>LR755210.1:71532-82809 GCA_902729485.2 Mus minutoides
TAGATTGTCTTCCTCATTTCTACCAGCCTAATATTTGTGTTTTCTTGGGCATCATTTAGGCTTTTATTTTGCTAAGGTTCTTTCGCCTTAATTTGGTGGAGCTGCTTTCTCATGTCTTTCTGAAACTTTTGAGTCCTTTGATGAAGTTTTAATAGTTATTTTAAATTGTTTTTCCTGATGTATTCTCATTGGAATGAATTTCTTTATGCCTTCTGGAAGATTTTTTGAGTGAAATTACTGGGTTGGCCTTTCAAATTATTGGCAATTTTGTGATGAGATCTGGACATGTGGATTTCTTTTACTAGCACTGTATATAATATGGACAGAGGAGGTTGGAGTAGAGGAGAGGATGTGTGGACTGCTAGGGTCTAGAAGTTGAAAATGGCATGGCTGTAATGAAATCAGGTGGACTGAGAGATAGTGTACAGGATGTGCCTCCTGATCCAATCCTGGAGTGTGGATTTGACTGGTTGGAAAGGTTGGATATGGCATGGGAAGGGTCTACAGGTTGGGAAATATTTAGGGAGGGTCTCAGAAGAATTCTAAAAATCAGTTATCACAGAAGAAGGACAATTCATACTAATCCTGGGTACTAGATGTAGGACACAGGCTGTATCTTGCAGACTGTGGAGAGTTTGTGGGTTAGGAGGGTTAGGGAAACTCACTAAGCAAAACCTTGGATAAGGATGTAGGAGAACTAGCTGAATGGAGAGGATATGATGTGGCACTGAAGCAACCTGTTGGTGCTGGCAAGTAGGGTGTTTCCTGCCAGAAGCATAGAGGTTGACTAAGTTAGAGTATATGTGTCTTCACAAAATGGGGGCTTTGAATATGTGACTCATGTTAGGTTTGGTGAGTTGAGGAGAAAGCATGGGTGGAGGTCAGGAAGACCTGGAAATGAAAGAGTCAGTGGGTGGAGAAATAAAATTTTCTTATTTACCCAGTGAACCCGCCTAAGAATGAGTTCTACATAATGGTTTACCAATTGTTATTGAAGTTTGTAAAAACCCATGATGGGTATGATGGTGATAGTTTTAATCTCAGCACTTGGGAGAAAGAGGCAAGGGAGTCTCTCTGAATTCAAGGCCAGCCTGATGCACAGAGGGAGTTCTAGGGTTACACAGAGAGATCCTATCTTTAAAATTTTTCTCAAAGCATGAGTTAGCCAATTTACTAAAAAAGCAGTACGGTCACATCTCTCTGGTAACTACCAATTGCCATTTGCCATTGTCCCAATGCAAGAGACAGGTTCACTTTCTCACAGCAGAGGCTTATGGAAGTAAATCCAGTTGCTATAGGAAATGTCTTTTTATAATTAAGAGAAAGAGAACATAGTTAAAGATGGCATTATTTTGCAAATGTCAAAGGAAAAGTAAAATACAAAGTATATTTACCTTCCTAAGAAATTTTATGTGACAAAATTCTGAACATGCCATCTGAAAATCTATTTTTGATACCCTCTATGATTCTATAGTAGGCAATTGCATGGTCCCTCTTCCCCTTTCTGGTCCCCAAAGCTACACCTATAAGAACAGTGGTTAAAGAGAACAAGGTGTCCTGGTAAGATCAGTGCTTTCCTGCTTTTACAATAGAAAGTGTTGCACGTTAGAAAGTCCCTCCTTCTAGAAACTTCTCAGTCTAGTCTAAACAGGGATAGTTGATCCCTACTTCACTTCACAGCAGAGCCATTGGGAGAGCTTTGAAAAAAGTTAGAAGCATAGGAAACACTCCAGATGAACTGCATCAAAAACACTGTGGATGACACTCGGGTGATTGATGTGCAGCCCAGGTTCCAAAACAGAAGCTAAGAGCTCATACAAATTTGCAGTGCTGAAGCCAAAGTTTCCAAAGGCCAAATGCCTAGATAGGTGTATTTGTCTGAAAAGTCACTTCCCATTCCTAACGTCGTTTTCTCATAGCTCCCTGGACTGGGACACTCCAAGTGGCCATTTGGAATTTCTCATCACACATACTGGTCACCATATATGAGAGTTTTTAATTCGGTGACAATAGCTTGAAGGCTGTTTCTGCCAAATAAAATGTCCTTAAGCAGGTTATGACAACTCAAGTGCTCTTTTCTAAAGCAATCGAAGGCATTGATTCATGGTATAACACTCGGTCCCTCAGGGTATTTCTGATCAATCAAGCCATAATTACTAATTGGCTACTATATGTAAGGCTTTCTCCAAGTATAGAACAAGAAATTAATAAGATATTAAGATTAGTGAAGATAAATCTTTAATAGACAGTACATTTATTCAAAGCAGTATGAATGACATAGAACAGAAGATACAGAAGGTCTTAGCTGAAGAGATGATTGCCAAGGCAAAGGAACCAGTTGGGCATTCTAACATGAGCATGCAGTTGCAATGTGAAAGCTGAGAATAACTTCCCACAACCCCCAGGTCTGTGGCTGACACTTTTATGGCTGTTAACACAACACAATGTAATGATGTATATCTACTGTCCCTCCCTGTTAGAGGCCATGAAACTTCAGTAAATGGCCAGAGTCAGTGTTTCTGGTTTTGTGGGCCACAGAATCTCTGTCACTGTTGTAGCAGAAGTGGCCATATGTAAAGAATGAATGAATGAATATGTATAAGTGCTTTGAAATTTTCATGAAAAGCAACTTTGAAGTCAGATTTGACATGTGGACTGTCATTTTCTTTTTCTTTTTCCTCGTTCTGGTCAACCCTGCTCGCTCTGGTCTGCCCTGCTCACTCTGGTAGGCCCTGCTTACTCCGGTCAGTCCCGCTAGCTCCAGTCAGCCGCGCTCGCTCCTGTCAGCCCCGCTCGCTCTGGCTGGCCCCGCTCGCTCCGGTCAGCCCTGGACTGTCATTTTCTAACTCCTCTATTTTGCTAATATTTTTCCACCATGCATTGTCTTTTGTATTCAATGGTAGTAAGGTAGCCAGTCATTTAGAAAATCAGAACTTTAGGAAAAGAAAGCATTGAAAATAAACATTAGAGTAAATATTGAAACAAACAGAAGTCATAGATGGACTTTTCTTTAGATCATTTGTCCATTTCCTTGCCTCTATCTCTGTAATACAATTTGGTTTTAGTTTATTTGCAATAATGAAATAACCTAGATTATGTTGAGTAAATGGATAGAAGTTACATAATTTATTCTTGTCTCTCAGCATTTGTGACTAATCAGGCTAGGATAGGATGTTTCACACAATATCTTGGCAGCAAATACTACCTGTAAACATATAGTGAATTCCTACACATTAATTCACAAGACTAAAAGAGGCATTTCCTTAGAACTTACCATCTATACTCTACATAGTGACAAAGCTTATCTTTTATGTAGTCCCTAAGTAAAATATTATTATTAGATGTATGTGTAGATTTTTAAAGAGAGAACACCATAATATCTTGAGAGTTAGCATTTAATTTTGCACACATTTGTTGGATTCATAAATCTTCATGGATTATATGGTACAGTGATAATAAATGATGCCTAAGCCCTTTAGTAGACATACTCTGTCACACATAGAGAGAAACCAAAGCAGTAATGTTAACAGGAACTTTACTGTAAATAGCATACTTAGGCATTGGAAAACTCAAAAAGAAATATCAGGACATAGTGGAAGTAACAACTGAAGGAAGCATATTTGTAGTTCAACACCTCCCAAAGATATTGAAATTGTTAAAATCTAGCTGTGTGAAGGAGGAGCTCCATTTCTTGGTTTGTGTCAGTATGTCTAAATTTATAGACTATGGGGCCAGGATCTAGACTTTTTAGACCATTCCTACTGAATGATACTCTCTCTCTCTCTCTCTCTCTCTCTCTCTCTCTCTCTCTCTCTCATGTCTATTTCTATCTCTCTATCTGTCTCTCTGTTTCTCTGTCTCTCTCCACCTTTTTCTGGTGTGTGTGTGTGTGTGTGTGTGTGTGTGTGTGTGTGTATACGCATGCACACATGTGCATGTGTGTGTGTGTTCTCTGAGACAGTTTCTCACTGAGTCTAATGCATAGCATTTAGGCTGGGTGGAGTGGAGCTGCCAGGATCTACCTGTCTGAATCCATAGCAGTTATAGGCACAAATGTTCATAATCCACATTTTAAAAATGTATATGGGATTTGGGGATTTGAAGCTAGGTCCTTGTGTTGGCACATTTAGCACTCTTACCCACTGAGTCATCTCTCCAGTTCAGTAAGAGGATTTTCAAGGGTACACTGATCTGGTTCTGAGAGTACCAGCAAAATTTCAAATGGAATCAGCTGCTAGTAGATTGGATTGTGACTGTTAGGGTGAAGTAGTAGTTTGAAGCAAGTAAAAACAAACTTTTTTCTTCTTCTTCTTCTTCTTCTTCTTCTTCTTCTTCTTCTTCTTCTTCTTCTTCTTCTTCTTCTTCTTCTTCTTCTTCTTCTTCTTCTTCTGGTTTCTTGCACTGTTCTTCTAGAGTCTTCTATTGGAAAAGTCCAACAAGGAGCAGTTGGCAAACAAGAAACATCATTTACAAAGTCTTACCTAGACTCAGCAAGAGGAAACTTAGAAGAGTTGTTTTGAAGCCAAGAGTTAAAGCTAAACCACTGTCAAATAATTCAAGAGCATACTCTTGAAAAGTTGTATGTAAATAAAAGTTTGTCAAATTGAATAAAACATTTCATCTCTTTTGCAGAGTTATTTCAAGAGATGCTTCAGAATTCTAGGAAGACTACTAATCATGGATTATTGAACACTTTAATTTTTCAAACCTGAGGTTGGCATTTTTCCCCCCACCCAAACAGCCAGATAGTAAATATTCGTATGTTTGTGGCCCGAATGGCCTTTGTTTCACTACTCTGCCACCCCTTCAGTCCATATATGTCCCACCTACTTACCTTTGCCGTTGTTGCCTGAAAGCAGCAGTAGACAACATTATGGGCCTTGCTGTCTTTCAGCAGGGATTTATTTATAAAAGCAGCTGGCAGGATGGTTGGGCACAGAGGCCATAGTTTGCCAGCTCTTGCTCTAGAGTATAGTAATTCTCAAGCCTGTGTGCACATTTAGATGAGCCCTGAAAAAGCCCAGTTCCTGCTTCCAGGATTGATATTAATTTGGTTTGCAATGAAGCCTGGGTAGTAGTGCATTTTAAAGGCTCCCCCAAGTGATTTGATGCTGATAACCACTGCTTTACATTCCCTCTTAATTCCTTAATCAAGTGATCAGTCATCAGTGACTCATAAATGCCCTAAGCAGATGCATTATTTGAAAGAATCCAGAAGTGAATTATGTCATGGTAATTTTTTTGGAAGCCAGAAGCACCATCTCCTCATTTATTTTTCATAAGTTCAGATTTTCATATATCAATTTTTAAAAAGTAGCAAGCAAGTGCACATGTGCAAATAAGATCCTTATGCATATGTTAGCTTAGTGTAATGTGTCTATAACAAGACAGCGGTGTTTTATTCATTTCTGTGTCCAGGATGCAGGGATGGTCTACATATATTTGGAAAGAGTAAATGAGTGGTGGCGCACGCCTTTAAAGTGGTGGCGCACGCCTTTAATCCCAGCACTTGGGAGGCAGAGGCAGGTGGATTTCTGAGTTCGAGGCCAGCCTGGTCTACAAAGTGAGTTCCAGGACAGCCAGGGCTATACAGAGAAACCCTGTCTCGAAAAACCAAAAAAAAAAAAAAAAAAAAAAAAAAAAGAGTAAATGAACAGTGAATAAGGAAAGGAAGGATGGAACTACATACAAATCTTAGCTAGAATTCTGTTGAAATTATTTTGTGTTTCAAATGGTTGTTACTGTATTGGTTACCACTGACAATTTTCATAGTTCTAATAAATATTTAATTATGTTCACAGATCAATTTATTTGGGAATGTTGACAAGAGCAAGTTACATGTTACCTTTCATGCAAACCAATGGCCATTCCATTTTCTTAGGCCATGTTTATGAAATTCTCTCTGTTTTTTTCAAAGTCATTCATGTGGAGTTTTCAAAAATCCCAATGGTGTATTTTTGAGGCACTATGGTTTCCATGGCAACTGTGGTTATAGCATTACTGGTGTTATCAGTGGCGAAATGGGGAGATATAAATACTACAGATGATAATGTTGTTTCTGTTTGCCTTATTAGATGGCTCTAGGCACTGAGAATGATAGTTTGGGTATATTGGAGCAGCTGTGACTGTATGTGTGGATTACACCTGGATTTTATTATCGAGAAATTGGCTCTGCCAAAGCTTTACAAACCAAAATGTCTCTATTAGCTTTACTGAATGTCTTAACTAAAACAAACTTGCCTTTTTAAGAAACTTGCAGCACTAATTTCAAATAACAAGAGTTTAAAGTATTTTTTAAAATACTTAAGGTATTTTAAGATTGGAATGAAAAATAAAGGAAAAAAAAAAACAAAACACTTCGCACAGAAACCCAGAGGAGGTTCCACTCCCAGGTGCTCTAGCATGCCCAGGATCTTAGGATCAGGGATGAGTAGGACACAAAATCTGGTACAACACCACTGGAAATAACTGGGAGCAGCAGGACCTAGGGACACAGGAACCCTACCCAACCAGTGGCTTGGGTTCCTTCCAGCCTGCAACAGTTTACCTTGGGTACAAACTTTGCAGCCAGTCCCAAAGCACTCAGAGGAGGCTCAAATCCCAGGTGCTCTAACATAGCCAGGAGCACAGAATCCCAGGATTCCAGGATCCAGGAGCTTGGTTACACCAGGATCTCGGGGTCTCAGAAGCAGCTTGACTCCCAGGATCTCTGAAACACCCAGAATCTCAGGATCACAGAGGCAGCTGTGCTATGAGGAGTTCTGACACAACCAGGATTACAAGAAGGACAGGCTTCAGTCATATAGTGAGGGCAGGTAGTACTAGTGATAATCAGATGGCTGGATGCAAGCATAAGAATATAAGCAAAAGAAACCAAGGTTACTTGGCATCATCAAAACCCAGCTCCCCCACCATAACAAGTCCTGGATACACCATCACACCAGAAAAGCAAGACTTGGATCTAAAACCATTTCTCATGATAATGATTTAAGAAGGACATAAATAACTCCCTTAAAGAAATACAGGAGAACACAGGTTGTCAGCAGCCATAATGGGATAAGCTAATAACTAGCAGGTGATCATCCTGAAGTGACCTGCCTCAGATTATTATATAATCTTTGACAGGTGAGCCCTCATTAAGCAAGGCTGTGAGGGACTCATTTTAGGAGAGATTCCTATTAATATGCTTTTTCAGTTATTAGTAAACATATATAACAATCACTAAGTAGGAGCACATCCCCTTTGAAGCAGATCTCTGCAGATCCACGAAGATGTACTATCTTGTAGTGATGCTATATAGACAAATAGATGACTTAAGTCTCAATGATGATCCTATAAGAATTCCAAAAATTATATCTGAGATTTTTAAGCATTTATAATGGGACTGCTAATAGGCCCTTTTCTGGTAGTCAAACTGCAATGAGAACTCTGTCAGCCTCCCAGGTGTCACCAGTCAATTGCTCTTAGTAACCAGACTTTCTCCTACTGAGAACACATTCCAAGAGGTTGTAAAACAATTAACCAAAGGTCATTAAAAAGGAACTAATGATTTATTATAGGTGTTAGGACAGAAGCTAAAAATATTGACTGGGTTTATCTATACAAAACTTCACTAATAGGTTAGTTATGGTTTTAAACCTTCAGTGAACCTGTGGAGCCCAGACAGATGATGGATGTTTAGCCAGATAATTACTCCTAATGGATACATATGTAAGCATTCACTGTTATAAACTTCTATTTCAATTTATGATTTGTGTGAACTTGTGATGAACTTTGTAACATGTGATCATATATTCTGAAAGATATATAAGGGTCGAGGACAAAAAAAATAATCATCAATAGTGAGCTAGGATCAATAGAGGACACTTTTTTGTCTTTCCCCACTTAAGACTAGATTCTTTTCCCTTTCCCCACTTAGAGAATTTTTTCCCCTTACCCACTTAGGATCTTTCTGCTTTTCCCTTTAGCTAGCATTCATAGGAAACTTTTACAACTTGATAATAAACTCTATAATCACTTATCTAAGTGTATTCTCTTCCTGCAAATTCTGACTAACAGGCTGAAAGTTGGAGCCCAGCAGTTCCTGCTAAATTAGAACAAAGGCTGCATTGTTTAATCCTCCACTGTTAGGCTACGTGTTAATCTCCTAAACCAGCAGTATTTTATCCTCAGAAAGAGCCAGAAAGGTTTTAGGACTTTTTAGAACTAAACCCCGAGACCCTCAGAATTTAAAGCCATCACAAGAGTCCTACGCTCTGAATCCACCACTTTCCTGGCCTAGGCCAGGAGGCTCCTGGCCACAGGTAAACAGGTAGAAGCCCTTAAAGAGGAAACACAAAAATTCCTTAAAGAATTACATAAAAACACAATCAAACAGGCAAAGGAAATGAACAGAACCATCCAAGATCTAAAAAGAAAAATAGAAACAATAATGAAATCAAAAAGGAAGACAACCTTGGCATTAGAAAATATAGGAAAGAGACCAGAGAACAATAGAATACATGAGATAGGAGAATCTCAGAGGCAGAAGATACCATAGAAAATATTAACACAGCAGTCAGAGAAAATGCAAAAGGCAAAAAGCTCCTAACCCAGAACATCCAGAAAATCCAGGACAAAATGAAAGACCAAACCTAAGGATAATAGGCATGGAAGAGAGGGAAGATTCCCAACATAAAGGGCCAGTAAATATCTTCAACAAAATTATGGAAGAAAACTTCCCTAACCTAAAGAGATGCCCATGAACATAAAAGCCTACAGAATTCCAAATATGTGGGGCATTGGGCTATACACTGTCTGGTCTTCAGTTGAGCTGAGGTCTGAACCCTGGGACCCGGTGGTGATAATTCACTTACATGGGATGGAAGGAGTTTTCTCATATCTCCTGGAACCCTGGCTCCTGTTGAAGTTACCACCCCCTTAGCCCCCACAAGAGAAGCATGGTTAGTAGTCACATAGGCAATGTCCCAAACTTCTGAAGTTCTGGCTAGACTCCTCCCCAATTACCTAGCAACAGGAAAGACCATAAGAGGGGCTGTTTGGCTGTTTAGCCCCTTCTCACTCTCTTGTTCTCTTGCTCTTACTCCCCTTACTCTCCTCTCTCCTCTCCTCTCACTCTCTCCCTCTTACTCTCTAGCCTCTTCTCTCTCTCTCTCTCTCTCTCTCTCTCTCTCTCTCTCTTTCACCTTTTCTTTCCCCCTGCCTTTCTACAATAAAGCTCTAAAACCATAGACTATCTCCTGTTCATCAGGGCCCACTGCACAGAATCTCACCTGTGTGCAATCTCCCTCCCTAAACCCTGTCTCCCATAAACCCAGGGCTACAGGGTGTTGCCCTGGGGCCCCGGTCGAGGGCTACCCCTTATCCAATCCCTGTCGAGTGGGGTCACTGGCTTAGATGCTCACCTAGGGCCGAGTGGAAAGCATCCAGAAGCCCTCCCATATCTGCCTGCCCAGAGCACAAGAGCTCTGGCTGGATGTGGGCTCTTTCCCTCCCCCTCTTTCCCAACATCCCTCTGCCATTTCTCCCATAACCCCAGGGCAACAGGGTGTTTCCCAGGGGCCCCCTAGTTTCGGGACTGCCCCTTGACCAACCCCCATCTAGTGGGGTCAGTGGCTTAGATGCCTACCCAGGGCTGAGTGGAAAGTGTCTGACAGCACTCCCACATCTGCCTACCCAGAGCATAGGAAAAACTCTGGTCAGGTACAGGCTATCCTCCATCCCCCCTCTTCCCAAGCCCCTTTTAGTTCCCACACAAATAGACTGGACCAGAAAAGAAATTTCACCTGTCATATAATAATAAAAACACCAAATGCATTAAACAAAGAAAGAATATTAAAAGCATTAAAGGAAAAAGTCAAGTAACATATAAAAGCAGACCTATCAGAATTATACCAGACTTCTCACAAGAGACTATGAAAGCTAGAAGATCCTGGGCAGATGTCATACAGACCCTAAGAGAACATAAATGCCAGCTAACACTATACCCAACAAAACTCTCAATTACCATAGACAGAGAAACCAAGATATTCCATGACAAAACCAAATTTACACAATATCATTCCACAAATCCAGCCCTACAAAGGATAATAGATGGAAAACACCAAGACAAAGAGGGAAACTACACCCTAGAAAAAGCAAGAAAATAATATTTCAACAAACCTAAAAGAAAATAGCCACATAAATATAATTCCATATCAAATAACAAAAATAGCAGGAAAATACTTTTCCTTAATATCTCTTAACATAAATAGACTCAATTCCCCAACAAAAAGACATAGACTAATATACTGGATAAGTAAGCAGGGCCCAACATTTTGCTGCATATAGGAAACGCACCTCAGTGACGAAGACAGACACCACCTCAGAGTAAACGGCTAGAAAACAATTTTCCAAGCAAATGGTCCCAAGAAACAAGCTATAGTATTCATTCTAATATCAAATAAGATCAACTGCCAAGCAAAAGTTATCAAAAAGGATAAGGAAGGATACTTCATACAGGTCAATGGAAAAATCTACCAAGATAAAACTCTCAATTCTTACCAAATGCAAGGGTACCCACATTCATAAAAGAAATTTACTAAAGCTCAAAGAACACATAATACCATACTCAATAATAGTGGGAGACTTCAAGACCCCACTCTCAGCAGTGGATAGATCATGGAAAAAGAAACTCATAGCTCTAATGCCCCCAAACAGACACTGGAGATAGCTTACACTAGCAGCTTGACAGCACACCTGAAAGCTATAGAACAAAAAGAAGCAAAAAAACCAAGAGGAGTAGAGGGCAGGAAATAATTAAACTCAGGGTTGAAATCAACCAAATAGAAACAAAAAGGACTATATAAAGAATCAAGAAAATCAGGAGATGCTTGAGAAAATCAACAAGATAGATGAACCCTTAGCCAGACTAACCAGAGGGCACAGACACAGTATCCAAATTAACAAAATCAGAAAGGTAAAGGAAAACATAACAATGGAATCCGTGGAAATCCAAAAACAAACAAACAAACAAACAAACAAAAACCATCAGATCCTAATACAAAAGTTTATACTCAACCAAACTGGAAAATCTGTACAAAATGGACAATTTTCTAGACACATACCAGGTGCCAAAGTTGAAACAGGATCAGATAAACCATCTAAACCATCCCTAAAGAAATAGAAATAGTCATTAATAGTCTCTCAACAACAACAACAAAAAAAAAAAAAAAAAAAAAAAAAAAAAAAAAAAAAAAAAAAAAAAAAAAAAAAAAAAACAAAAAAAAAAAAAAAAAA
>LR755210.1:82909-116728 GCA_902729485.2 Mus minutoides
TACAACAGAGAAAGAAAACTGCAAACCAATCTCCCTTATGAACATTGATGCAAAAATACTCAATAAAACTGTTGCCAACCAAATCTAAGAACACATCAAAAAGATCATTAACCACCATCAAGTAGACTACATCCGAGGGATGCAGGGATGGTTCAATACATGGAAATCCATCGATGTACTCCACTACATAAACAAATTAAAAGAAAAAAAGCCACATGAGCATTTCATTAGATGCTGAGAAAGCATTTGAAAAAACTCAACATCCCTTCATGATAAAAGTCTTGGAATGATCAGGAATTCAAGGCCCATACCTAAACATAGTAAAAGCAATATACAGCAAACCAGTAGCCAACATCAAACTTAATGGATAGAAACTTTAACTAATCTCACTAAAATCAGGGACTAGACAAGGCTGCCCACTCTCTACCTACCTATTCAAAATAGTTCTCAAAGTTCTAGGTAGAGCAATTAGACAACAAAAAGAGGCCAAAAAGATACCATTTGGAAAAGAAGAAGTCACAACATCACTATTTGCAGATGATATGATCATATACTTAAATGACCCCAAAAATTCCACTAGAGAACTCTTTTTTTTTCAATTTTTACTAGATATTTTCTTCATTTACATTTCAAATGTTATCCCGAAATCCCCTAAGCCCTCCCCCATCCCCCGCCCTGCTCCCCTACCCACCCACTCCCACATCTTGGCCCTGGCATTCCCCTGTACTGGGGCATATAAAGTTTGCATGACCAAGGGGCCTCTCTTCCCAATGATGGCCAACTAGGCCATCTTCTGCTATATATGCAGCTAGAGACACGAGCTCTGGGGGTACTAACTCTTAAAGCTGATAAACAACTTCAGCAAATTGGCCGGATAGAGAATTAACTCAAACAATCAGTAGTCTTCCTCTACTCAAAGGATAAATAGTCTGAGAAAGAAATTAGGAAACTGACACCCTTCACAATAGTCACAAATAATATTACATACCTTGGTGTGACTCTAACCAAGCAAGTGAAAGATCTGTATAAGACCTTCAAGTCTCTGAAGAACGAAATCAAAGAAGAGCTCTGAAGATGGAAAGATCTCCCATGCTCATTGATTGGCAGGATTAATATATTAAAAATGGCCATCCTGCTGAAAGCAATCTACAGCAAGCCCCATCAAAATTCCAAAACAATTCTTCATAGAGTTATAAAGAGCAATTTGCAAATTCAATCGGAGTAACTAAAAACCCAGGATAGCAAAAACTATTCTCAACAATAGAAGAACCTCTGGGGAAATCACTATCCCTGATCTCAAGTTGTATTACAGAGCAATAGTGATAAAAATTGTATGATATTGATACAGAGACAGGCAGGAAGATGCAGAAATGAATCCACACACATATGGCCACTTGATCTTTGACAAAGGAGCTAAAACTATCCAGTAGAATAAAGAGCATTTTTAGCAAATTATGCTGGTTCAACTGGTGGTCAGCATGTAGAAAGAATGCAAAGTGATCCATTCTTTTTTTTTCAAAATTTTTATTAGATATTTTCTTAATTTACATTTCAAATGCTATTCCAAAAGTCCCCTCTCCCCTCCCCCCTCCCTGCTCCCCTGTCCACCCACTCCCACTTTTTGGCCCTGGCATTCCCCTGTATTGGGGCATATAAAGATTGCAGTACCAAGGGGCCTCTCTCCCAGTGATGAAGTGATCCATTCTTATCTCCTTGTACAAAGCTCAAGTCCAAGTGGATTAAGGATCTCCACATAAAACCTGATAAACTGAAACTTACAGAAGAGATAGGTGGGGAAGAGCCTCAAACACATGGGCACATGGGGAAATTTCCCGAACAGAACAGATCTTATGCTCAGAGATCAAGAATAGACAAAATTAACAGAACTGAACAGATTTTATGCTCTAAGATAAACAATAGACAAATTGGATCTCAAAAAATTACAAAGTTTCTTTAAGGCAAAGGACACTGTCAATAGGACAAAAAGTCAATTAACAGATTGGGAAAATATCTTTACCAATATCTTTACCATCAGATAGTGGGCTAAAATCCAATATATACAAATAACTCAAGAAAGTAGACTCCAGAAAATCAAACCCTATTAAAATATCGGGTACAGAGCTAAACAAGGAATTCTCAACTGAGGAATATTGAATGGCTGAGAAGCACCTAAAGATATGTTCAACATCTTTAGTCATCAGGAAAATGCAAATCAAAACAACCCTGAAATTCCACCTTACAACAGTCAGAATTGCTAAAATTAAAAAAAAAAAAAAAAAAAAAAAAAACTCAGGTAACAGTAGATGATGGCAAGGATGTGGAGAAAGAGGAACACTCCTCCATTGCTGGTAGGATAGCAAGCTGGTACAACCACTCTGGAAATCAGTTTGGTTGTTCCTCAGAAAATTGGACATAGGTACTACCTGAGGACCCAGCTATACCACTCCTGGGCATATACCCAGAAGATGCTCCAACATGTAATAAGGACACATGCTCCACTATGTTCATAGCAGCCTTATTTATAATAGCTGAAAAGAACCCAGATGTCCTTCAACAGAAGAATGGATACAGAAAATGTACATTTACACAATGGAGTACTACTCAGCTATTAAAAATGATGAATTCATGAAATTATTAGGAAAATGGATAGAACTAGAAAATATTATCCTAAATGAGGTAACCCAATTGTGAAAGAACACACATGGTATGTACTCACTGATAAGTGGATTTTAGCACAAAAGCTCTGAATACCTAAGAGACAGTTCACAGAAGGAAGCTCAAGAAGGAAGACCAAAGTGTGGGTGCTTCAGTCCATCTTAGGAGAATAAAATACTCACAGGTCAAATATGGAGATAGAGTGTAGAGCAGAGACTGAAGGAAAGGCTATCCAGTGACTGTCCCACCTGGGGATTCATTCCATATACAGTTACCAAACCCAGACACTATTTTGAATGCCAAGAAGTGCATGCTGAATGGAGCCTGATATGCCTGTCTCCTGAGAGGCCCTGCCAGAACCTTACAGATACAGAACTGAGTGCTTGCAGGCAACCATTGGACTGAGTTCAGGGTCCCCAATGGAGGAGTTAGAGAAAGGACTGAAGAAGTTGAAGGGGATTGCAACCCCAGAGGAAGAACAACAATATCAAACAACCAGTTCCCCAAGAGCTCCCAGGTACTAAGCCATCAACAAAGGAGTACACATGGTTGCAGAGGATGGCCTTGTCATGCATCCATGGGAGGAGAGGTCCTTGGTACAATGCAGGCTGGATAGATGTCCCAGTGTAGGGGAACTGAGAGTGGGGAGGTGGAAGTGGGTGGGTGGGTGTTGGAACACCCTCAGAGAAGCAGGGGAGGGAGGATGGGATAGGGGTTTTCCAGGTGGGAGAATAGGAAAGGGGATAACATTTGAAATGTAAATAAGGAAAATATCCAATAAAAAAAAAGAGAAAGAAACCACTGCAGGTTAATGATGTATTTTCCCTAATGCAATGATTCTAAACGTTTCATCTGTCATCAGGGCAACTGAAAAATAATGTAAATTTCTGTGACTATTGCATGCTACACGAATGTACAGTTACACTTATCTTCACAGCATTCAGGCAATTGCATCCCAGTATGCAGCCTTTGCCTGCCTTCTCAGTTCCTTTTGCACCACAGAGAACAGGAGGCATCCCAGGCAACTGCCTTTCTCAATCAATTTCATTATGTTGGAATTTCCTAACCCTTTTCTGGTGTGTCCCAGGGTATAAGAAAATGCCATTAATTTACATAAATGTATATAAATATGATTTAGTTTAAATAATTCAGATATTTGTAAATAATATCAGATTTTTAACTCTCTTTAAGCCACATTATTTGCTAAGAGAAAGTTCTTCTGAAGTTTCTTGTGGTTGATATTAAATAATTCATTTTGTAGTGATGACATATTGTTTGAAGCTATTTAAGCTGTTCCAAAATTACCGGGCATGGTGGTATACGCCTTTAATCCCAGCACTTGGGAGGCAGAGGCAGGCAAATTTCTGAGTCCAAGGCCAGCCTGGTCTACAGAGTGAGTTCCAGGACAGCCAGTACTATACAGAGAAATCCTGTCTCGAAAAACCAAAATTATGTTATTAAAGGTATCCTCACATTTACCTAGTTTTCGGTTCTTCTGCCTCCACATTCCTTGTGGCCATGTGCTTTCAATGACACAGTCAAAATATAGTGGACTCCCTATAACCTTACTCCTGAAAGACACTGTGGATATGATCCTCAATGTCTATGCAATATTTTAATATTTATTTATTTTATTTTAATGTATATAAGTGCATGTATGTATGAACACCACATGTTCATGTGCATGTCTGGTGCCTGCAGTGGTAGAAGAGGGCTTCATATCTCTTGTAACTGTAATTATAGAGTGCTAGGAACTAAACCTGGGACACCACCAAGAATATCAAGTTCTTTTAATTACTGAGCCATCTCTCGAGCTCCCTATGTGAGAGTCTTAACAGAAGTGAGATATAAAATTTCATTATATAAAAAAATCATTAAGGTACCATAAAATAGCCTGTCTAAACAATCAATAATTGTCATCTTTATTTGTTCCTTATACTTTGCTCCAAGATACAATTAATAAAAAACAATATAGAGGTCTATCTATAACTTATTGAATATAAATCACTACATTTTCCATAACAAAAGTGAATGATAAACTATGAAAATTTCACTCATTTTAGTTTGTTGTATTTATAATATATCTACAGGAAATAAATAATTGACCTATTTTATCCTACATAGTAAATGGTTACAAACATAAATCATCACAGAAGAAAGCTGTAACTTTTCCATGTACATGTCTACATTGTCCATCGTGTATTGATGTCCTGGAACAGAATTTGTTCTAATATTAGTTATATCCTTCTTGGGGCATTTTCTTTTTTTTTTTTTTTTTTCAAAAAATTTTATTAGATATTTTCTTCATTTACATTTCAAACACTATCCAGAAAGTCCCATATACCCTCTCCTTGTCCTGCTCCCCAATCCACCCACTTCTACTTCTTGGCCCTGGCATTCCCCTGTACTGGGGCATATAATATTCACAAGACCAATGGCGTCTCCTCCCATTGATGGCCAACCAGGCCACCCTCTGCTACATATGCAACTAGAGACACAAGCTCGGGGGGGGGGGGGGTACTGGTTAGTTCATATTGTTCTTCCTCCTATAGGGTTGCAGACCCCTTTAGCTCCTGGGGTACTTTCTCTGTCTCCTTCACTGGGGGTCCTGTGTTCCATCCAATAGATGACTGTGAGCATCCACTTCTGTATTTGCCAGGCACAAGAGATAGCTCTATCAGGTTTCTGTTAGCAAAATCTTGCTGGCATATGCAATAGTGTCTGGGTTTGGTGGTTGTTTATAAGATGGATCCCTGGGTGGGGCAGTCTCTGTATGGTCTGTCCTTCAGTCTAGGCTCTGAACTTTGTAACTCCTTCCATGGGCATTTTGTTCCCCATTCTAAGAAGGAACGAAGTATCCATACTTTGATCTTCCTTATTCTTGAGTTTCATGTGTTTTGCAAATTGTATCTTGGGTATTCTAATTTTCTGGGCTCAGTGAGTGCATATCATTTGTTCTTTTCTGTTTGTGTTACCTCACTCAGGATGATATCCTCCAGATCCATTCATTTGCCTAAGAATTTCATAAATTCATTGTTTTTAATAGCCGAGTAGTATTCCATTGTGTAAATGTACCACATTTTCTGTATCTATTCCTCTGTTGAGGGACATCTGGGTTCTTTCCAGCTTCTGGCTGTTATAAATAAGGCTGCTATAGTTTCTATTACACAGTCTTCTTCATTTCCACTAACATGAATAGCTGCTAATTCTAAGCTGTTTTTCTTACCTTTCTGGGCTCTGAAGTTTGACTGTTTCAAGCTTCTGTATTTCTTTCTGTTTTGTCTTTTTTTCTACATGAGATCTTAAATTTACCTTATTTATTTTCATGGATATATATAATATGATATCAAACATATACATCAAGTACTTTTAATTCCACAGTGAACTCCAGATTTGTATCTATCAATTGACTTCCTTTGATTTCCATCTTGATAGCTAAAGGGCATATCATCTGTAGCATAAGGACAATGGACTTTATGATCTTTTTTCCTAGAAACCTTGTTTTCTTCCAATCTTTCTTGTTATAGTGATAGACAATACTATTTACCAATTACCCAGGTTAAGATTCTTGAAGTCCTCTTCGGTGTGTCTCTCTTATATCAGACATTCAATCTGTCAGCAAATTCTGAAGCCAGCTACTTATTTCATTACTACTTTCACAACATTCCCTGTTTGGATTATTGCCTTCTGACTGCACTGCCACAATGTACTTTCAATGTTAGAGGCCAGAGTTAATCTTATTAAAATGTTTGTCAGGTCATGTCACTTCTCTGTTTAAAATCCTCCACTGGCCTCTTATCACACCATACTAAAGCCTAACTTCTTATAATGGTGTACAAAGCCTCATAAGATGAATCCTTTATTAGCCTTTTTCACCTGCTCCTATAGAGAGCTCTTTCACTGGGCTCAAGTCCAGTCACATTGGCCTCCTTCCTATTCTTTGAATAATCTAGGCATCTTCCAAACTCAGGACCTCAAGAAGCAAGTCTTCCTGTTCCCTCTGCCTGGAGCATTTTTGCTCCTAGATATCCATAATGCTTTCTCCCTCATCTATTTCAGGTGTTAGGGTGAAGATTTCTTTGATACTGAAACCTTTCCTGACAACTTGCTTCCTCCAATCCCAATAGCCTCCCCATCTTTTTGTTCGTTTTTTTTCATTTTCTCAAGAATTTTTTCCTTTTTTTATTAGATATTTTCTTCATTTACATTTCACATTTTCCCGAAAATCCCCTAAACCCTCCCCCATCCCCTACCCACCCCACCCATTCCCCCCTATTGGCCCTGGCGTTCCCCTGTACTGAGGCATATAAAGTTTGCATGACCAAGGGGTCTCTCTTCGCAATGATTACCAACTAGGCCATCTTCTTCTATATATGCATCTAGAGACATGAGCTCTGGAGGTACTAGTTAGTTCATGTTCTTCCACTTATAGGGTTGGAGGCACCTTCTGCTCCTTGGGTACTTTCTCTAGCTCCTTCCTTGGGAACCCTGTGTTCCATCTAATAGCTGACTGGGAGCATCCACTTCTGTGTTTGCCAGGCACTGGTATAGGCTCCCACAAGACAGCTATATCAGGGCCCTTTCAGCACTATCTTGCTGGCATATGCAATAGTGTCTATGTTCGGTGGCTGATTATGGGATGGATCGCCAGCTGAGCAGTCACTGGTTAGTCCATCCTTTTGATTCAGCTCCACACTTGATCTCTGTAACTCCTACAATGTCTGCTTTGTTCTTAATTCTAGGAAGGGGTGAAGTGTCCATATTTTGATCTTCCTTCTTCTTGAGTATCATGTGTTTAGTAAATTGTATTTTGGGTAGTGTAGGTTTCTGGGCTAATATCCACTTATCAGTGAGTACATGTTATGTGAGTTTTTTTGTGATTTGGTTACCTCACTTAGGATGATACCCTCCATATCCATCCATTTGCCTAGGAATTTCATGAATTCATTGTTTTTAATAGCTGAGTAGTACTCCATTATGTAAATGTACCACATTTTCTGTATCCATTCCTCTGTTGAGGGACATCTGGGTTCTTTCCAGCTTCGGGCTGTTATGAATAAGGCTGCTATGAACATAGTGGAACATGTGTCTTTATTACCAGATGGAACATCTTCTGGATATATGCCCAGGGGAGATATTGCAGGATCTTCCAGTAGTACTATGTCCAATTTTCTGAGGAACCACCAGACTGATTTCCAGAGTGGTTGAACAAGCTTGCATTCCCACCAACAATGGAGGAGTGTTCCCCTTTCTCCACATCCACACCAGCATCTGCTGTCACCTGAATTTTTCATCTTAGCCATTCTTACTGGTGTGAGGTGGAATCTCATCGTCGTTTTGATTTGCATTTCCCTGATGATTAAGGATGTTGAATATTTTTTCATGTTCTTCTTGATTAAGGATGTTGAACATTTTTTCATGTGCTTCTCAGCCATTCGGTATTCATTAGTTGAGAATTATTTGTTTAATTCTGTGCCCCACTTTTTAATGGGGATATTAGATTTTTTGGTATCCACCTTCTTGAGTTCTTTATATATATTGGATATCAGCCCCCTATCTGATTTAGGATTGGTAAAGATCCTTTCCCAATCTGTTGGTGGCCCTTTTGTCTTGTTGACAGTCTCTTTTGCCTTACAGAAGCTTTGCAACTTTATGAGGTCCCATTTGTCAATTCTTGATCTTACAGCACAATCCTTTGCTATTCTATTCAGGAATTATTCTCCTGTGCCCATATCTTCGATGCTTTTCCCCACTTTTTCCTCTATAAATTTCAGTGTCTCTGGTTTTATGTGGAGATCCTTCAATCACTTAGACTTGACCTTAATACAAGGAGATAAGAATGGATCAATTCCTAGACTTCTACATGATAGCTGGCAGTTGTGCCAGCACCATTTGTTGAAAATGCTGTCTTTTTTCCACTGGATGGTTTTAGCTCCCTTGTCAAAGATCAGGTGACCATAAGTGGGTGGATTCATTTCTGGGTCTTTGATCCTATTTCATTGATCTACCTGTCTGTTGCTGTTTCAGTACCATACAGTTTTTATTACAATTTCTTTGTAGTACAGCTTGAGGTCAGGCATGGTGATTCAACCAGAGGTTCTTTTATTGTTGAGAAGAGTTTTTGCTTGTCTAGGTTTTTTGTTATTCCAGATGAACTTGCAAATTGTCTTTTCTAGATCATTGAAGAATTGAGTTGGAATTTTGATGGGGATAGCATTGAATCTGTAGATTGCTTTAGGCACAATAGCCATTTTTACTATAACAATTCTGCCAATGCATGAGGATGGGAGATCCTTCCATCTTTTGAGATCTTCCTCAATTTCTTTCTTCAGAGACTTGAAGTTCTTATCATACAAATCTTTCACTTCCTTCCTTAGAGTCACACCAAGATATTTTATATTGTTTGTGACTATTGTGAAGGGTGTTGTTTCCCTGATCTCTTTTTCGGCCTATTTATCTTTTGTATAGAGAAAGACTATGGATTTGTTTGAGTTAACTCTATATCCAGCTACTGCACTGAAGTTGATTATCAGGTTTAGGAGTTCTCTGGTGGAGTTTTGGAGTTCATTTATATAAACTATCATATCATCTGCAAATAGCGATAATTTGACTTCTTCCTTTCCAATTTGTATCCCCTTGACCTCCTTTTGTTGTAGAATCACTCTGGCTAGGACTTCAAGTACTATATTGAATAGGTAGGGAGAAAGTGGGCAGCCTTGTCTAGTCCCTGATTTTAGTAGGATTGCTTCCAGCTTCTCTCCATTTAGTTTGATGTTGGCTACTGGGTTGCTGTAGATTGCTTTTATTATGTTTAGGTATGGGCCTTGAATTCCTGATCTTTCCAAGACTTTTATCATGATTGGCTGTTGGATTTTGTCAAATGCTTTCTCAGCATCTAAGGAGATGATCATGTGGTTTTTATCTTTGAGTTTGTTTATATAGTGTATTATGTTGATGGATTTCTGTATATTAAACCATCCCTGCATTCCTGGGATGAAGCCTACTTGGTCATGATAGATGATCATTTTGATGTGTTCTTGGATTCGGTTAATGAGAATTTTGTTGAGTATTTTTGCATCGATATTCATAAGGGAAATTGGTCTGAAGTTCTCTATCTTTGTTGTGTCTCTATGATGTTTAGGTATCAGAGTAATTGTGGCTTCATAGAATGAATTGGGTAGTGTGCCTTCAGATTCTATTTTGTTGAATAGTTTGAGAAGAACTGGAATTAGGTCTTCCTTGAAGGTCTGATAGAACTCTGCACTGGTCTGATAGAACTCTGCATCTGGTTCTGGGCCGTTTTTGGTTGGGAGACTATTAATGACTACTTCTATTTCTTTAGGAGATATAGGACTGTTTAGTGTCATGTGCTATCCCCTCCCATCAGGGAATAAGATGCAGGACAACCAGGTTTCTTCTCAGGATGGTTTACTCAAGAAAAGGTAAAGTAGCAAAATGGTGGAATGGCAGAGTGGGGCCCTGATCCCCACTGGGAGCAGCCACTTAAACCCTGTCCTGGCCAATTGCTGAACTGCCCTGTGGCTCTCACTCATACACCAGGTGGTCTCGGGCATAATATCAAACACCAGCTGACACAGCCTAATGCCAATTAGGAGTTGTTTATGCCAGTAAAGCTGAGGTGGTCATTGCTGCCTTTAAGGAGCGGTTGCATGGCTCCCCACAGTTTAGGTCATTAATCTGATCCTGGTTTAACTTTGGTACTTGGTATCTGTCTAGAAAGTTATCCATTTCCTCTAGATTTTCCAATTTTTTTTTAATATAACCTTTTGTAGAAGGATCTAATGGTGTTTTGAATTTCCACAGGATTTGTTGTTATGTCTCCCTTTTCATTTCTGATTTTGATAATTAGGATGCTGTGCCTGTGCCCTCTAGTGAGTCTGGCTAAGGTTTTATCTATCTTGTTGACTTTCTCAAAGAACCAGCTCCTGGCTTGATTGATTCTTTGAATAGTTCTTTTTGTTTCCACATGGTTGATTTCACCCCTGAGTTTGATTATTTCCTGCCATCTACATCTCTTAGGTGAATTTGCATCTATTTGTTCTAGAGCTTGTAGATATGCTGCCAACCTACTAGTGTATGCTCTCTCCATTTTTTTTTTTTTGTAGGAATTAGGAGCTATGAGTTTACCTCTTAGGAATGCTTTCATTGTGTCCCATAAGATTGGGTATGTTGTGGCTTCATTTTCATTAAACTCTAGAAAGTCTTTAATTTCTTTCTTCATTTCTTCCTTGACCAAGGTATTATTGAGTAGAATGTTGTTCAGTTTCCAAGTGAATGATGGTGTTCTGCTACTTATGTTGTTATTGAAGAGCAGCCTTAGTCCATGGTGATCTTATAGGATGCATGGGACAATTTCAATATTTTTGAACCTGCTGAGGCCAATTTGTGGCCAATTATGTGGTCAATTTTGGAGAAGGTGCCATGAGGTGCTGAGAAAAAGGTATATCCTTTTGTTTTAGGACGAAATATTCTGTAGATATCTGTTAAATCATTTGTTTCATACCCTCTGTTAGTTTGACTGTGTCTCTTTTAGTTTCTGTTTCCAGGATCTGTCCATTAATGAGAGTGGGGTGTTGAAGTCTCCCAGTATTACTGTGTGAGATCCAATATGTGTTTTGAGCTTTACTAAAGTTTCTTTAATAAATGTGGCTGCCCTTGCATTTGGAGCATAGATATTCAGAATTGAGAGTTCCTCTTGGAAGATTTTGCCTTTAATATGTATGAAGTGCCCCTCTTTGTCTTTTTTGATAATTTAGGGTTGAAAGTCTATTTTATTCGATATTAGAATGGCTACCCCAGCTTTTTTCTTCGGACCGTTTGCTTGGAAAATTATTTTCTAGCCTTTCACTCTGAACTGGTGTCTGTCTTTTGTCCTGAGGTGTGTTTCCTGTAAGGAGCAAATGTTGGGTCCTGTTTGTGTAGCCAGTCTGATAGTCTATGTCCTTTTATCAGGGAATTGAGTCCATTGATATTAAGAGATATTAAGGAAAATAAATTGTTGCTTCCTGTCATTTTTGTTTTTAGAGTTGGGATTCTGTTCTTGTGGCTGTATTCTTTTAGGTTTGTTGAAGGATTACTTTCTTGCTTTTTCTGGGGCAGAGTTTTCGTCCTTGTATTGGTGTTTTTCTATTATTATCCTTTGAAGAGCTGGATTTGTGGAAAGATATTGTGTGAATTTGAATTTGTCGTGGAATACTTTGGTTTCTCCATCTATGGTAAATGAGAGTTTTGCTGGGTATAGTAGCCTAGGCTGGCATTTGTGTTCTCTTAGCGTCTGTATAATATCTGTCCATGATCTTCTGCCTTTCATAGTCTCTGGTGAGAAGTCTGGAGTAATTCTAATAGGCTTGCCTTTTTATGTTACTTGACCTTTTCCCCTTACTGCTTTTAATGTTCTGTCTTTATTTATTTAGTGAGTTTGTTGTTCTGATTATTTTGTGTTGGGAGGAATTTCTTTTCTGGTCCAGCCTATTTGGAGTTCTGTAGGCTTCTTGTATGTTTACGGGCATCTCATTCATCAGGTATGGAAAGTTTTCTTCTATAATTTTGTTGAAGATATTTGCTGGCCCTTTAGTTTGAGAGTCTTCATTCTCATCTACTCCTATTATCCTTAGGTTTGTTCTTCTCATTGTGTCCTGGATTTCCTGGATAATTTGTGTTAGGATCTTTTTGCATTTAGCATTTTCTTTGATTGTTGTGTCTATGCTCCCTATAGAATCTTCTGTGCCTGAGATTCTCTCTTCTATTTCATGTATTCTGTTGCTGATGCTCATATCTATGGTTCCTGCTTTTTTTCCTATCGTTTCTATCTCCAGGGTTATCTCCTTTTGGGTTTTCTTTATTGTATCTACTTACATTTTTAGGTCCTGGATGGTTTTGTTCAATTCCATCACCTGTTTGGTATTCTTTTCCTGTAACTCTCTAAGTTGTTTATCTGTATTTTCCTGTATTTCCTTCTTATAGTCCTCCATTATCATCATGACAAGTGACTTTAGATCCATGTCTTGCTTTTCTGGTGTGATGTTGTATCTAGGAATTGACATGGTGGGAGAGCTTGGATCTGGTGGTGCCAAGTACCCTTGGTTTCTGTTGCTTCTGTTCTTATGCTTGCCTCCTGCCATCTCTGCCCAAGGAGACCCAGCGCTGGTGGAGACCAGAAGGGACCTGCTGCTCTGGCCTGGGACCTTGTCTATCTCCCAGTTGACGACTCAAGTCCCAAGTGATTGGACTGGAACAGATGTTGTGTTCTTCTCACCATTGGTCCCAAGATCGCCAGGAGAGTCCCACAGGGGACCTGGGAGAGTGCAGTTCCCCTGTGCCCAAGACCAGCGTTGGTGAGGTGTGGACCGGAAGGGCTTTTTTGTTCATTTTTAAATGTTTATTTTATTATTCACCAACTGGCACTTGTAATCACGTGCTTACTCTTTCTTCTACTAAAGCATACATATTGTGATTATTGAGTTTTTTTGTCTCTCTTATGTTCTGCTACATCACCAGAACCTGTAGCAATTCCTTGTACAAGGCAAGTGATTCATAATTATGATTGAGAAAAGAATGAAAGAAACTGAAGGAATTAATTTAAGAATAGGATTGATATTGATCCTGAAACATTTTAAACAGATGTTTAAAATATTCATTTAACTCATCCCGATCAAATCTTGCTATTACCTGACAACCTATATGCTAAAGTTATCAACTGTCATTACGTTTGAGTGGTTTCTATATGACCTGTTGACATTTAGAGCCATATGTGTTTTTCATTTATTGAAAGATGAATAATGCTATTTATAAAGTTTCATACGATTATAGTATCAAATGTTTACTCAGAAAACAGAAATGCTAGGTAATAAAGAAAAAGCGGGAAACTGGTCACATTCCTATTGGAGGATAGAAAGATTAGAAAAAAAGAAACATCAAGGTAATTCTGGATTTATAACTTCAGGAAGGGGCTGCTACTCCTGGGATTTGGGGGAGGCAATATAGAAGTGTGGATGAACAGGATTAAGGAACTAGTCCAGGTATAGTGGCACATGCCTATAATCCCTGCACTCTGGTGTCAGAGGTGAGTTCACTCTGGTGTCTGTGAGTTCCAAGCTAGTCAGGTCTTCATAGTGAGATGTTGTACCAAAAGAATTAAAAACCTCAAAAAATACCACATGATCTAGTAATTTCACCTTGTGTGCTAAAGAAAAAATGAAAACATGTTTTTCAAAATGTGTGTGCACATACATTCATAGATGCATTCATAGTAGCCTCAAAGAAAAACACATAAAATGATATACAAAATATGGCATATTCACATGACAGACTAGTAGTCACAAAAAGAAAGAAATGCTAAAGATTCAAGAACCTTGAAAATATTATACCAAGTAAAGAATCTAGTCACAAAAGGCCACAAATTTTTATCCTTTCATTTATAGGAAATGCCCAGAGAAGGCAAATCAGTAGAAAAAGAAAGCATGTTTGTGGTTACTTGTGCTTGGAAGAAGGGTGGAGGAGAGGAAGTGACTATTAATAGTTTCTAGGTTTCTTTGGGGGATATTTAAAAATCTTCTAAATTAGATTACATCGATTGGTGTTCAGCTTTGTTACTATATATAAAAACTAAAGCTAAACTATTTTCCTTAAGGGGATAAATTAAATTGGATGCCAGACACACCACGCATACCACCAAAATGCTTTAAGGAGAGGGTTAGAAGGTTTGAAGGAGGTTCTATAGATCTAGGATACAGTCCACTGGAGAAGGATATCTAGGATACAGTCCATTGAAGAAGGACTTAACCTAGCAGCTTATTATATGATAAAGCCAGTTCTACGATTTAAAAAAAAAGAAAGAAAGAAAAGAAAAGGAAAGGAAAGGAAAGAAAGACAGGCTGTAGGCTGGAACCAATTGTATTGTTGTGATAAAGGTCTTTTCCCATCAGAATGACATATTGACAGCAAGTTAGGAAATTATTATCTTCTCTCTTCCATATTTTTCAGCTTTGTTGAGCCCCTCTCTCATACCAGCCACCACTATTAGAAGTTCACAGGGAGCTACAGTCAAAGGGGGATGCAGTCAGTTGCATTATAGTCTCGAAGGAGAGTGTAATAAGTAGAATTTCAACACTTGTACATACACTCTACAGCGCTTCAGTTATATTCAATCTAAGTAACTAATATAGCATTCTGCTTACCGATATTTATCCACTGAATAAACAAACATGTTCTCATTTTCTTTTCAAAAAGAGGAAAAGCAAAGTCCCAGTTATTTTGATGGTCACCTGTGTTTGGCAGCTGTTCTTTCTCTTTCTGGAGAAAGTTTCCTTTAAAATTTTTAGTTGAGTCACAAGCATACTTGAATACCCGGCAAACTAAAGTCTAACTTCATTTTTAGCAAAGACTTGTTTATTTTTATATTTATTTATATGCATGCATATGTTTGAGTGTATGGTGCATATATTTCCAAAAAGGCCAGAAGAGAGTGCCAGTTCTCCTGGAACTGGAGTTACAGACAATTGTGAGTCACCTGATGTTAGTGCTGGGAACCAAATTTAGGTCATGTGGAAGAGCAGCAAGTGCTTTAAAACTCTGAGTCCTAAAGACTAAAGACTAAACTGGGATTACCTTTGTAAATTCTGCATCCAAAACTATTTCAAAGTAGAAATAAGACAGTGATGTTAATTCCTATCATTAATACAATAAAATAAAAACTGGGGATCAGGCGCAGCCACATGGGCCAATGATAGCGCCTGGCCTTATGCCATGCCCTCACTTGTTTACCTCAGTCTCAGTCATGCACAGTAAAAGTAGCATGCGTAACTCGTTGGAGAGGTTAGCACAACATTTCGTGGTACCATTCTTCTTCTTTTTTTTTTTTTAAAGATTTATTTTATTTATTATATGTGAGTACACTGTAGCTGTCTTCAGACACTCCAGAAGAGGGAGCCAGATCTCGTTACGGATGATTGTGAGCCACCATGTGGTTGCTGGGATTTGAACTTATCACCTTCGGAAGAGCAGTCGGGTGCTCCATTCTATCAGCCAATCCTTCATGCTGCCTTGGATGTGCATGCTAATGATTGGGTGGTAAGAGGTGACATGAGTGAATGGAAGTATAAATTGAGGGCAGCCCCAGATGAGGAGACAGACCAGCCAGGGGCCAGAGACCAGACTAGTGTTAGACAGACCTACCGGCCAGTGACCAAAGGAGACAGACCAGCCAAGGGCCAGAGGCCAGAGACCAGTGTAGCAGCATTAGGTGAGAGAGGCCAGAGATGAGGAGATCGGACCGGCCTTAGCCAGCCAGCGTAGGAAAGAGCAGAGTGAATGAGTGAACGGCTGCTGTGTGAAACCTGAAAGAGAGAGAGGGAGAGAGAGAGAGAGAGAGAGAGAGAGAGAGAGAGAGAGAGAGAGAGAGAGAGAGAGAGAGATGCAGAATAAAGCTGGCACAGAGAGAAGGCAAACTGCTTGAAACCACTTTGGCGTCCTGTGTAGTTTATTCCCACTGTCTCTTCCAGTCAGAGATGTGTGGGCAGGCGGCAAAAACTACTGGAGATTGGAGAGTACTTATTCTTGCAGGGATCCCAGATTCAATTCTGAACAACAACATAGTGGCTCATACCTGTCCGTAATTTCAGTTCTGGACAATTTGATGCCCTCTTCTGACCCCTGCAGGTACAATATATGCACAAGATGCATAGGTATAGGTGCAAGCAAAACACTCATCAAAACACATGAAATAAATAAGTTTAAAATATTTTATAAAAGAAAAGGAGCGAATAGTTACACACATGTATAGTAGATATCACATGGCAGGAGATCAGGAGAAAAACATAACTGAAGACCTTATTTCTCCAGCTGATAACCTCCAACCCTTCATAGGGCTACCACTGAATGGATTATATAATTTAACTCTATTATTCTAATTGCCATTACATAGTCCCATTTTTTTCAGAGCCACATGGATTATGTTAGTTTATCAGGTTGGATGATCCAACATTTTACTGTTGGCTATTTCGTTTTGTGTGTCTCACTTTTATTCTCAGACATAGAAAGCACCATGTGGATCCTCAGAAAACTCCATACCTTCTAGATGGAGCCCATACTGATATTACTGAGTAGCAGTATCTCAAACTGCTCTTGGCAATCTGTCCATCATTCAAAACAGGCAGTGCTGCTTTATTTTTTTGCCTTCGGATTCAAGAGCACCAGGAGCCCCAATTGGTAGGTAATAGTGTCAACTTCCAATTTAATGAAAACATGGTTATATGCTTTGCTTGGAATTATGCCCTCCCTAAGTGACAGAAACTAAGCAATCATTTTTTTTATAAGCAAAAGCTTCTGTGAGTAGGATATCAGGTGGAATGGGGAAATAATCCATTCTCATTTGTATCTATAGGTTTCTGGCCCAAATACTATATGCATGGCAGTTAGAAATAGGTATTATTGGCATATCCAGTCTTCTACCTGCTGTATTTTTGTTCTTATCTCTCAACTGACCCTCATTAAACCTGTAGTTGGACTTTTCTTTCCTAAACTGTGATGTTTCCAGGTTATGGAACTCTATTACTACAAAAGATAAGATCAAGAAATTCCATGAGAATACACCCATACATCTCTCCCCCTTGTGAACTGAGAATGGGCTAGAAAAACAACGATATGTGGGACATGATGTTGGCAAAAGAACATTCTGTGAGTGTACAGATGGTAGTGATAACATGAACATTATCTGCTGGGAAAGCAAATCAATATCTAGAAAACATGTCTACTCGAGTGAAGAAAGAACACTACTGTGTTGGTGACAGAAGGGTTCCAGTGTAATTAACCTGCCACCAGGTGGCTGACTGGTCCCCTGGGAGAATGCAGCTGTGCTGTGGATTTGGAGTTGGCTTCTGTTGATAGTAATCTAGGCAGTCACATGTAGCAGTGTCTGTATCAACCTTTGTGACAGGTACAAAAAGCATACCAGGATCAAGAAGTCCCTTTCCTCTCTTTTTATATGCCACTGTTTCTCTAGGTCCACTATGGGTAGAACCTAAGAGGAAGTTAACTGCTAAGGGTAAAAGGCCACATTGTAGCTTTAGGAAGTTCTATAAAGAATATGGCCAGGCATGGTGGCACATGCCTTTAATCCCAGCACTCGGGAGGCAGAGGCAGGCAGATTTCTGAGTTTGAGGCCAGCCTGGTCTACAGAGTGAGTTCCAGGACAGCCAGGGCTATACAGAGAAACCCTGTCTCAAAAACAAACAAACAAACAAACAAAAAAACAAACAGAATATGAATTCAGTTCTAGAACATACTAATTTATCATCTGCATTTGGTAAATGTATTGTCTTTTGTGGACAGAAGAAAGGTCTCAAAGCTAGGACTTCTATTTGACCAGAGAATCACTTGGATAAGCTAGGACAGGTAGGGGTATTATTGTCAATGCTCAGAGCATTCCACAGCAAAACAATTACTTGAGACTAAGGCTGGTTACCTTTTCCCTTCCTTAAATAGACAATAAAAAACATCTTAAAGATATGTTTTACAATTACATAAAATACACGTGTTAACATTTTTTAAAGCACTTATGACCAAGTAAAAAGTATTTTCTAGATTTTATTTGTTTCCAGTTTTAATCAATGGTCATTTGAGTGTCTGACTAGTCTACTTTTTAACAGTGGTTTTTAATGGGAGTAATTTAGCTCTCCAGGAGATACTTGGAATTGTCTGGAGATCTTTGTTGATTGAGACAACTGGAGTGGAGGATACTATTGTTATCATGGTAACAGGGGCTGGAATGTTTTTAAATATCCCATGATGTACAAGCTCCAAGTAAGAGTAGTGCCAAGAATGAATAAGTCTGCTCTATAACTATGGCTACTCTAATTGCTTAAATGCTGAAGCTCTTTCTCAGATAGGAAGCCCAAAGGAAAATGATTGCAAAAGTGCTTGTGCAGTGTTGGCTGACTCTTTGCCACATTGCCTTGATTTAGCTTCCTGCCTTTCTCCCAAATGGGTTCATAATAGTGCTTTTAGATTATACAGCAATAGAACAGCACAAGAACACTTACAGAAGATAAACAGCTGCCAAACTGGCCAGAGACCAGACATCTTCCTCTCTAAATTTATAGCAGCATGATTTTCTGTCTCACAGAGCAGGGGATGAGCCAGCCACATATTCTCTTCTCCAGGTTAAACAACAGTGACACCTCAGACAGCTTGAGCAGCAGAAAGAAGAGGGGAGATTTATAGAGTGTTCACTGTGTACCAGGCACCATGCTAAACACTTTCCATGCATTATCTGATTGTGCTTTTCTTCAGAGGTTCAACTTTTTGTTTCCTTATTTCATAATCAGGCACAATATTAGACTGACATGTTAACCTTTTAAATAGTACTATAGGAACACATACATTAATTGCTGAATTTTTTTCAAAATGAGATATTATTTTGTACTTGTCTTTTGACTTCTGAGTTATAATAGCCTTCAAACAAAAAAAAAACAGCGCACCTCTTGAATCAGACTGAATGATTGAAAGTACATGCATTTGTTAGCTAGAACTCTCTTCAGATAACTTGTTTTCCAGAGAAGAACCTGAAGCACCATGCCTGCTTAACACTTAGCATTTTCAGAGATTAAGATAGAGGAAAGGCTAAAGACACTGTGATTCTGTGTAAGATGGAAAATAACTTTTAAAATATTGGTGATCTTTTCTTTTGTTAATACATAACAAAAACTCTGTCTGGCAACGTGAGTCGATAGGGTTCTCCCAATCATATTCTAAAAAGGTAACAACCCCCATTCACAGGCTCCTGAATTTGATCTATTGAAATCAAACAGATAGTGTATGACTGGGAGACCTCCATATTTTTAAGAGATTCAACAAAATGAAAAAATGAGATTATTTTATAAAGTCTTTAGAAATATTATAGAAATAGAAGTCATTATGATTAGAATATGGTTGATACCCTATGAATACTATTCATATTTACCTATTATATTAAAATTACATTTACTTCTTCTCCAGTTACATATTACTAACAAGATACACTTATTATGAGTCTATGGGTATGATACATTTACAATATTTCAAAAGTATATAACTTCATTCCAGTTGTTAGGGTTGTCATATACACTCTGGTTGAAGAAGATTTGTAGAAAATAAGCAATTGGTCCTTTTCCAAAAAGCCAAGGTTATCCATGCTGAAAAAAATATTTTGAATGTTGTAAACAGAAGAATCTAGGGTACCCAAAGTAAGATCCAAAATAGGACCATTTTTTCTTTATTAAAGATTTCTGTCTGATTTTAGTTATGTACATGTGTTCATGTTTCTATGTGTATATGTGCACATGAGTGCAGGTGCTTTATGGGGCCAAGGCCATCAGATCACCATGGAACTGTAGTTAGAGATGATTGAGAACAACTAGATGTGGGTGCTAGGAATCAAACTTATTTCTTTTGCCAGAGAAGTACATGTTCTTTGCCCCTGGGGCATCTCTACCTCTACAAAGCAGGATATTAGAAAAGGTAATTGAATGAAAAAAAGAAATAAGGGAGAAATGTGAATAAGTATGGATGTTTAGCTAGTAATCTTATGGTGCCAGTTTCATGGTGGTGATAATTATGCTGTGTCTAGGTAATATATGAAGATGTGAAAAAGAGATGAAGTATGTAATGGGACCCTATGTGTACTATTTTTATAACTTTTCTTTAAATACAAAATTAGAGTGAAATAAAGTAGAGCCAATAATTTATTAGAGTTAAATACATTTCTGATTCATGTTAATTATAGCTCACAGTTTCCTCTTACTAGAGAAGAAAATTTTTAAAAGAAGTATTTTTCTTCCAAAGAGAGGAAAGTAAATGCACTCTCTTATGTGTATCTGGAGGACCATTTAGAAACATAGGCCAAATACCTTAAAATAGGTGTACATTTGAACTCTGTGATTCCTCACTTAGGAATTTTCACAAGCAAATCATGGTCTATTTTTAGTTCTTTCATTTCTTGAACAGTTAAGACTTCATATTTTTGTAACTCTCTTTGTCAGGATCCATTCTTCACAACAGCAGGAACCATATAATTCAAATTTGGATGACACTTTCCTTTGTGGTCTCCTGATTAGGATGGGATTAAAATGTATCTCTTTCCCATGTTACTATAATCAATAAATATTTAAATAATTGGATGGATGTAATGGTATATATAAATATCCAGAAATATAAAGTATGTATATACATACATGTTATACACTGAATCACTTATCATAATAAAAGAAACAGTATCTTAGTATAAAGTAACGATTGAATAAGTATGGTAGAGTCCATGAGAGTAGCTTCTAATTATACTATTTAATCATGGTACACATTATTAAAAATGAGTCCTGTCAGTGTTTATGTGGACATTTATTTGTATGGAAAGTGGCTCTACATGTATTTATAACTGAAAGAAATTAGAAAATAATTTCCTTCTTGTTAGAAAAAATATAGTTTAGAAGAATAAAAGAGTATATACATTCAAATATTTTCAATGATTTTTTTCATTGATGGAATTTTCTAGAAATATTTTAAAATTGAAGTTTCTGACAAAATGAGAAATTATGATAGATATGTGAGTCTGAAATGAGTCAGCCAAATTGCCATAAGTTATTTCAAAAGAAACGAATATAAGAACCTTTTCTTTTCTCTCCAAGATCTTATTCCAGAGGTCCTGGGTCTTCTGAATGCTTTCAGCATATCAAGGCTATAAAACGATACCAGAGAGAAGACATTATAAAGATGACTGAAAACATTTCTTTAGAGAGTTCTAATCCCAGTGTTGAGGGCCCTTCTTCTCTGTAGTGCAGGCATGGAAAGGGACTACATTCTAATCACAATCTACTCAGGAGCTGTGAAGAAAAACAGCAGCTGAATTTGAATTTGTGTGGATTCTGATGTTAAAATGGATGGAGCCTGATGAAGAAAGCTCAAAAAACAAAAGAAACAAACAAAACAAAACAAAATAAAAACAAAAAACAACCCTGAAGAAGTGAAAGAACTAAAAACCTGCATAACTTTTGGAGCTAATAGACAACTCCAGTTAGTGAAATAAGATATTTGACTAAAATGTGTTTGAGGCCATAATAGAAACCAAGCAACCTACTTTGATAGTGTCACCAATAAAGTGTTGCTCTATCGTTTATTCAAAGGAACTTAGTATGGACAAAATCAGAAGGGAAATAAAATGTACTTTGCATATCTCAGAGCATAGTTTTAACCATCTTTGAAGTTCACAGACTATAACAATTGTTGGAGATATTTGTGATAGCTAATATTGATTGTCACTATGACAGGACCTAGGATCACTGAAGAGAGACCTCCTGGTATGCCTATGAGGGTTATCTGGATTTGGCTAATGTAAAGGATTATCTAAATTATGTTATGTGATATGGGAAGACCAACCATAAATGTGAGTGTTACCATTTCCTGGGCTAGGGTTCTAGACTTAATAAAAACAAAAACATTCATGGCTATTTAGAGGAGAACTTACGGGGATTATTTTACTAAATCCTTATTATTATTTTACTGATCCTTAACTAGACTCTCAATATTTGTCCTTTTACTCATACAACTTGTTAACTTCACTGATCATCAAGGTAGATTCTCTTTTCCTTTTGTCTCTTCCTTCCTTGCTTGCTTGCTTGCTTCCTTTTTTCTTTCTTTCTTTGCAATTTTTTAAAAAATTCTTCTCTGATACTTTACAGCCTGACTGCATTTTCCCCTCCCTCCACTCCTCCAAGTCTCTTTCTACCCCCTTTCTTCTGTAGATCCACCCCTCCACTGTTTCCCTTCAGAAAAGAAATGCAGGCATCCCAGGGATATCTGCCAAATATAGCATAACAAATTACAATGAGACTAGGTACAAACCCTCATATCAAACTGGATGAGGTAACCCAGTAAGAGGAAAAAAGTCTTAAACATAGGCAAAGGAGTCAGAGACACCCCTTCCATTGTTTGGAGTCCCACAAGAACACCAAGCTATACAACCATAAGGAACATGCAAAGGACCTAGCTCAGATCCATTCAGGGTCCATGATTGTCAGAAAGCATCTCTTTTCAACATACAGAGACCATTTCAGAAAACCACAATCATTAAAAATTCAGACATGTGGAGCCCTGTACCAATGGTTACATCTACAAAACAAGTCTTAAATCTAAGGCTCAGGGAGCATTGTGGAAGATAGGATGGAAAGATTGTTAAGGATCTTAAGATTGTTAAGATTGTTAAAGGATCCCCTCCACTTGTCTCCATATCCCAGCCCCCAATTCCAGCAGAAGACCCTGTTCTAAAGGAGGCCACACCAATGCCCAGGACCTCAGATATAACACCCCCACAGCCCCCAATGTTTCTTAGAGACCACTCAGTTTCCCTAAAAGCACCCCTCCCTTTGTCTCTATACCCTGTCTACAACTCTGGGAGAAATCTTCTGCTCTACCAGAGGCCACATCAGAGCAAGGAACTCCAGATAAGACCTCACCTGCCCATAGAAATCCAATGATTCCTCAGATCCCACCCAGCTACCCCAAAGACATCCTCTCCCCTGGTCTTCCTATTGTAGCCTACAATTCCAACATAAACCAAGACTCAACTAGAGGCTATGCTGATAACCTGAACACCATAAGCTATCTGCTTTATCAGAGGCCTTACCAGTTCACAGAACCCTAAAACCCCAGAGCCAACATTGACACCCCAAAACCCAGACGTCAGGCAGGCTACCAAAACTAATGTACCTGAGTACTTTACTGTACCTGAGGGCTTACAGGTCACTAGAACCACAGGCCACTCAGACCAGAAGATCAGAAGGGAAAAAGAAACCAAGGGGAAAGCATCCATTCAACAAATATAAACTCAGAAATATTCACCCAAGGCTATAATTATCCTAAAGCTAGATATTTAGAGGCCAGCATAAGAATACAATTAACAATAATAGTCATGGCAACATGGCACCACCAGAGACCAGCTATACTACTACAGCAAGAACCTTTTTCTTTTATTCTTTTTTCTTTTCTTTTCTTTTCTTTTCTCTCTCTCTCTCTTTCTTTCTTTCTTTCTTTCTTTCTTTCTTTCTTTCTTTCTTTCTTTCTCTCTTTCTTTCCTTCTTCTTTTTTTTTTCTAGAGAGGGTTTCTCTGTATAGCCCTGGCTGTCCTGGAACTCACTTTGTAGGCCAGGCTGGCCTCAAACTCAGAAATCTGCCTGTCTCTGCCTCCCAAGTGCTGGGGTTAAAGGAGTGAGCCACCACGCCAGGCTCCAAAACACATTTTTAATGAGGGTTCTTAAGCACTTTAACTCCTCTTCTAGTCTACCACCCTCCAGAGGTAGTGGAAAAGAAATGATCCAGGGGCAGTGGACCTGTTTACAAGTGGTTCTTTGGAGTAACTCCCATCAGCGTTGTCAGGAAATCAGCAGTTCAGTTCACAGGTCAGCAGTTGCAGCTTGATCCACTCTCAAACAATTCACAGATATACGAGCAGTTTGGGGCAGTAGTGTCCAGATAGCAGCAGGTGTCCCAACCTAGCAAGAACAGCCAAGAGGGATTCAGATCAGCAGGGACATCAGGAGCAGTTCTAGTCCATGCCTCTCTCAATGAAGCAAAGATTATTGAAGACAAGAGACCAGCAAGTATTTAGTTATGCAAGCAATCCAAGCACAGCCTCAACCACTGTCCTTTGATTCCTTTTTGTAGTCTCTCCAAACTTCACTTACCCTCCATTGGTCTTGCTTCAGCACATGTGTCTGTATCAGCTGACATCACTCTGCCAATTAGCCAGAGTCTGGGGAAGTAGCAAGAAACTGCAACACAGTGCCAGAAGTTTTTTGGTGTGTTTCTCTCTATGGAGTCCCAACAAATGGAGCTCAACTAAGGTAGACCAATACATGCATGTCATTAGCAAAGAATCCTTCATCACTTATTGTTTCACATGCTTGCTTTAGCAGAACATCCTTTCACCTGAGTCTGCGTCTACTTCAGCAAAATGTTCCTTCATGTGTTTGCCCCAACAAAACACCATACAACACAACTGACTTTCCAAAGAATCCTTAAATTTCCACTTCTCGCTGCATATTCAGACACAGCTGTAGCACAAGAAAATTACCTTAAAGAAAATTTATGAAGACGATAGAGGATTTTAAAGAAAAAATGAATAAATCACTGAAAGAAATCCACAAAATTAATCAATGGGAAGAAATTAATAAATCCCCTAAGGAAATCCAGGAAAGCACAAACTACTGGAGTAAATTAATAAATCCCTTAAAGAAAGCCAAAAAAAGCTAATAAAAAAAAAGCAAATATAGTGGAGAATGTCTTTATTACATATTGCAGTATCTTCTTGGTATATTCCCTGGAGTGGTATAGCTGGGTCCTCAGGTAGTACTATGTCCAGTTTTCTGAGGAATCACCAAACTGATTTCCATAGTGGTTCTACCAGCTTGCAATCCCATCAGCAATGGAGGAGTGTCCCTCTTGATCCACATCCTGGACAGCATCTGCTGTCACCTGAGTTTTTGATCTTAGCCATTCTGACTGGTGTGAGGTGGAATCTCAGGGTTGTTTTGATTTGCATTTCCCTGATGACTAAGGATGTTGAACATTTTTTAGGTGCTTCTCAGCCATTCGGTATTCCTCAGTTGAGAATTCTTTGTTTATCTCTGCACCCCACTTTTTAATAAGGTAATTCATTTTTCTGGAGTCTAACTTCTTGCGTTCTTTGTATATATTAGATATTAGCCCTCTAACAGATGTAGGATTGGTGAAGATCTTTTCCCAATCTGTTGGTGATCTTTTTGTCTTCTTGACAGTGTCCTTTTCCTTACAGAAGCTTTGCAATTTTATGAGGTCCCATTTGTTGATTCTTGATCTTACATCGCAAGCCATTGGTGTTCTATTCAGAAAATTTTCCCTTGTGCCCATATGTTTGAGGCACTTCCCCACTTTCGCTTCTATAAGTTTCAGTGTCTCTGGTTTTATGTGAAGGTCCTTGTTCTACCTGGACTTGAGCTTTGTACAAGGAGATAAGAATGGGAAAGAACCCAGATGTCCCTCAACAGAGGAATGGATACAGAAGATGTGGTATATTTACACAATGGAGTACTACTCAGCTATTAAAAACAATGAATTTATGAAATTCATAGGCAAATGGATGGATCTGGAGTGTATCATCCTGAGTGAGGTAACCCAATAACAAAAGAACACACATAATATGCACTCAATGATAAGTGGATATTAGCCCAGAAGCCCAGAAGCTCGGAATACCCAAGATACAATTTACAAACCACATGAAACTCAAGAAGAAAGAGGACCATAGTGTGGATACTTCTATCCATCTTAGAAGGGGAGAACAAAACACCCATGGAAGGAGTTACAGAGACAAATTGTGGAGTAGAGAGTGAAGAAATGACCATCTAGAGACTGACTCACCTGGGGATCCAGCCCATTTACATCACTAAACCCAAACACTGTTGTGGATGCCAACAAGTGCTTGCTGACAGGAGCCTGATGTAGCCCTCTCCTGAGAGGCCCTACTCCTTCCTGCCTCACAAATACAAAGGTAGATGCTCACAGCCATCCATTGTACTGAGTATAGGATCCCCAATGAAGGAGCTAGAAAAAGGACCCAAGGGTCTGAAGGGCTTTGCAGCCCCATAGGAGGAGCAACAATAGGAGCTAGCCAATAACCCCAGAGCTCCCAGGGACTAAACTACAAACCAACAAGTACACATGGTGGGACTCATGGCTCCAGCTGCATATGCAGCAGAGGATGGCCTATTTGGACATCAATGAGAGGAGAGGCCCTTTGTCCTATGAAGGCTCTATGTCCCAGTGTGGAGGAATGCCAGGGACAGGAAGCAGGAGTGGGTGGGTTGGTGAGCAGGTAGAGGGGGGAGGGGAAAGTGGAGGGTGTTTTCAGAGGAAAAAACAGGAAAAGGAAAGGAGATAACACATGAGATGTAAATAAAGAAAATATCCAACAAATAAAAAAAATTTTAAAAGCATACAGGTGAAGAAAATATGTAGAAGTATTTAAGACCTGAAAGCAGAAATATAAGCAATAGAGAAAACACATCTGAGGGTATCCTGGTGATGGAAAATCTAGGTAAGTGAACAGAAAATGCAAATGCAAGCATCACCATCAAAATACAAGATATGGAAGAGAGACTCTCATAGAAGATTAAAATACAAGAAATTGATACAAAGAAACATATGTTCACTCTAAAATATCCCTGACCCAAAACATTCAGAAAAACTGGAACACTATGAAAAGAACAAATCCAAGAATAGTAAGATTAGAAGAAGAATCTGAACTCAAAGAAACAGAAAGTATTTTTGACAAATTCATAGAAGAAAATTTCCTAATCTTAAGAAGAAAATTCCTTAAAAGGTACAAGCTTCCAGAAAAAAAAAAAAAAAGTTAGACCAGAAAACAGTCTTTCACCTCCCGCACCACCTGCTGCATAATGATCAAAACACTAAACATACAGAAAAAAAGAATATTAAGAGCTGTAAAGGAAAAAGACCACATTATATATAAAGGCAGAGCTATTAGAATTACATTTGAGTTCTTAATAGTGACTCTAAAAATGAGAAGGAGCTGGACAGATGCCAGCCCAGACTGCTATACCAGCAAAATTTTCAATGACCATACATGGAAAAAGCAAGATATTCCATGCAGAAATCACATTTAAACACTGTCTATCCACAAATCCAGTCCTATAGAAGGTACTAGAAGAAAAACTATATCCCATGGAGGCTATTATGCCAATGAAAACACAGGAAATTTGTAACCCCATACCAACAAGACCAAAAGAAGGAAAGTGTGTGCTCTAGCATGTGAGTGCATGTGCATGCTTGCACACACACACACACACACACACACACACACACACACACACACACCCTCACACATGCACACATGCACACACACACACACACACACACACACACACACACTATCATCACCACAAACAACTACAAAATAACAGGTCTTAATAACCCAGCCACAAAACCTTCTATCTACAATTTGTCCTGCCTGCAAGATGTGCAGGTGTAAAGGTAGCAAAGAAATTGTGGGAGTAGCAAACCAATGACTGGTCCAACTGGAGAGCCATGCCACACGCAGTAAGAGGCAACCCATTCCTGACATTGCCTGATATTCAGGAGCCAGAGGCCTAGGATAGAACTACACACAACCAGTTTTTTTTCTTAAGTCAATGAAATGTTTCTTAATGATACTCTGCTATGCTTGCAGACAGAAGCCTAGCATAGCTGTCATCAGAGAGGCTTCATCCAGCAGAAGATGGAAACAGATGCAGAGATCCACAGCCAAACATTAGGTGGAGAACATAGGGCTTCACAGAGACTGAACCAACAACCAAAGAGACTGTATGGGCCTGACCTCTACATATATGTTATGGTTGTGTAGCTCAGACTTCTTGTAAGATGCCTAATAGTGGAATTGGGTATATCTCTTACTCTTTTTCTGTCTTTAAGGCCACTTATTTCTTACTGGGTTGCCTTATCCAGCCTTGATACAAGGGGAGGTGCCTAGTCTTATTGCACCTTGATAGTCCATGTCTGGTGAACATACCTGGGAGGCCTGCCCTCTTCTAGGGGGTGGGGGAATGGAGAAGGAGTGGGTGGGGAGAGAAGAAGGGGGAGAACTTGGAGGGGAGGAGGAAGAAGAAACTGTGGTCATGATGTAATATATGAAAGAACAATGAATTTGCTGTGAAACTGTATTTTCTAGCAACATCAGAAAAAAGCTACACTCATGCTCTCACCAACATGATTACCTAAATATAAACTTAACAAGAATAATAGCAATAGACATATTAAAGTGGGTGGAGAAGGACCAGAGGCCTCAACCCTGCACTAACAATTACAGACAACTAAAGGATGCTGAGAGTTGGAGAAATGGTCTTCTGAAGAGAAGATAACACCAATTGACTATTCAATACCAAATGGTCAGCCTTGAAAACATACATATAAGTAACATTATACAGACTGAGCCAGTCATATTTCGGAATATATTTGTGTGCATGTGTGTGTGTGTGTGTGTGTGTGTATTCTCTTCTCAAGAAATGAAATTATATTCAGCCTTCATTGCATTGCATTTTACATATTTAAATTTCCTACTGAAATTTAAATGTTTGTCAAAGGATGGTATGCCAAGTCTTACCTGAAAGGAACATTTCTGTTTATATTGTCTTTAACACTAAAAGAACCTGAGGTATACACCAAGAAAATGATCAACACTTGATCAGGCAAGTATTGGTATAGATAGATAGATAGATAGATAGATAGATAGATAGATAGATATACATATACATGATATACATATACATATACACATACACATACACATACACATACACATACACATACATATACATATACATATACATATACATATACATATACATATACATATACATATACATATACATGCATGACAACAATTAATGCAAAGGAGACCATGAATTTGAAAGAGAGAAAGGAAGAACATATGGAAGGGTTTCAAAGAGGAAGGGAAAGGAAGAAATGATGTAACTATAATCTCAAAAATTAAGTATTAGTGTGAGGGTGGAACTAGGAAAAGAGGGTGACTGCAATTGGGATGTAACATGAATAAATCAATTCATTAATGCAAAAAGAAAAATAAAAAAGCCAGCAAAACACAAATATTCATTGCTTCCCGACTTCAGGAATAATGTGATCTTCAGGCTCCTGCCATCATGTTTTTCCTGCTATTACAGACTGTATCCTCAAACTGAAAGCCAAAATAAACTCTTCCTTAAATTTCTTTTGTCAGTGCATTCTATAACAGCAACCAGAAAAGAACTAAAATGAACATTATAAGATCAAGTCGGGCATCGGGACCTCTCATCCCCATCCCCAGATCCTTCTAAAGGTTTTAGTATAGCTGATATGTACTGCAATATATATTTATCAAAAGTATTACAAGAGACTTCAGCTACATTTGAAAGTACAAAGATTTAAAAAAAAAATCATGAGAATTGAGGTCTAATTAGAAGTTTGCCTTATAAAGTGTTGATCATTCTCTTGGTAGGTACCTCGGGTCCTTTTAGTGTTAAAGATAATATGAACAGGAATGATCCTTTCAAGTAAGAATTGGCATAGAATCCTTTGAGAAACATTTAAGTTTCAGCAGGGATATGTAAAATTCAATGAAATAAAGGCTAAATATACTTTCATTTCATGAGAAGAGAGTAAATATTAACTACAGAGGAAGTCATTATTTTACTTCAGAGATCTAGGAAGATATATATTCATTTCAAAGGTGTGAATTAGGTTTTTTTTTAACCTAAAGTGTACTCACTGGAAAAGATAAAAGTACTCAAATTTAAGTGTTAGAGGAATGATTCATTTGTTTTATAAAGTGTGGCAATTCTTTTGTTGGGACTACTCTTGTATTCTTTTTCTGTAATTCCCCTTTGCTTCATCCCAGTATATTTTGACTATGACTTCATGATTATGTTCTTATCATAATAATATACTTTGTGCAGCTATACTAATTTCCATCCACAAAACACATTCCCACTGCTCTTCCAAGGAAAACCTACCCATGCCTGCAGGAGAGCACTGATGCCCTTCTGGGAAGATTCCATAAGTGTCTCCCAGATCATGGGCAAACACTGAAATTCATCTTATATCTCTGCTAAGGAATGCAATAACAGATATTTTTATCTTACAGGAAGCTAGGTGTGCTTTAAATCATAGCAAATGCAATTGCACTAACAAGTTTCTTTAAATAAACATATCTAGAGACATTGCACCATCCTTATTCCTCATATGAAATTTCAAATAGCATGAACAGAAATTGGGATGTGCTACTCAACTGCCTGCTAGATTCATTGATACCATATTCCTCTTAAGTTATCCACTGATGTTTAGTGCCCACTGGATGTCCAATGCATGATAGACTGTTTCTAGTATAATCCCTCAATAACATATATGCATGTATCAACATAAACACACACACACACACACACACACACACAGAGAGAGAGAGAGAGAGAGAGAGAGAGAGAGAGAGAGATGGAGAGATTTCTCAAACCTTTATTTGTATGCCTACCAAAAGTTCAAGGCATTTGCTTTTGGCCACTTATGCCACTTTTCTTTGTCATAGCCTATATATTAGCAATTCTCAACCCCTTTGGGTCTCAACCCCTTTGGGAGTCACATATCAGATACATACATGTCAAATACTTACATTAGTTATGAAGTAGCAACAAAATAATTTTATGGTTGGGAGTCGCCACAACATGAGGCACTCTATTAAAGGGTGTCAGAATGAGGAAGGGTGAGAACCACTGCTCTACATAATTCAATAAGGAAGAAAATTGCTGAGTTTGGTATTTTAGAAAACCTCTTATAAAGGCAAGTTAGTTAAACACTGCTGTCAAAAAGTGTAGGTGGCACAAGTATCAAAGATTAGGAAGACTTGTAAAGGCTAGAAACACTCTGCATATTGAATGAATTTGCACATAGCTTCAATCCTCATTTGGCTAGAAACTTAAGGCAAAGTGCCAAAGGAGGCCATTTTGAGTTGCAGTTGGCAGGCTTCAGATAAAATGAAAGTCATGGCCGCCATGACGTGAAAAATAAAATACTCTGTGCTGACCTGTGTGTGTGTGTGTGTGTGTGTGTGTGTGTGTGTGTATGTGTGTGTGTTTTAAAGTAGTTTGATAAGATAAACATTCTTGTATTATAATTCCATTCTTTAACATTTTAAGTTCACTAATCATCCTCTATTCCTGAATAAATTAGGCTATTGTAACTTATAATTGAAGACCAATCTAGGAATAATTGAACCACAGCCCACCTCTGGCCAACTTTCTGTTTTTTATAAGGACCATAAGATAGGAACTTTATATAGAAAGCTTCATCTTTCTATATAGTTAAATTGCTTCTTGGTCTTTTGGCTAAGATCAAGTGTAGTATCTATATAGTTTAAAAAAATCAAGAGAATTATTTTGTGCTGTATAAAAATCACACAAAATTCAAACTTCCATGTCCATCTGCAAGATTTTATTAGAAAGCATACATTCTTTTTTGTTTTCTTTTGCTTTTTGTTTTATTTTCTTTTTCTTTTTTTCTTTTTTCTTTTTTGTTAGATATTTTCTTTATTTACATTTCAAATGCTATCCCGAAAGTAACCTATACCCTCTCCCAACCCTGCTCCCCTACCCACCTACTCCCACTTCTTGGCCCTGGCATTCCCCTGCACTGGGGCATATAAAGTTTGCAAGACCAAGGGGCCTCTCTTCCCAGTGATGGAGAACTAGGCCATCTTCTGCTACATATGCAGCTAGAGACAAGCTCTGCGGGTTCTGGTTAGTTCATATTGTTGTTCCACCTATAGGGTTGCAGACCCCTTCAGCTCCTTGGATGGGAAAGCATACATTCTTGTCCTTTTAAGTATTGTCAGTGGTTGCTCTCAAGTGTTGAATATTGAGTATCTATGATTGAGACCAGGTTGTATGCATCTCCTAGAATATTTGCTCCCTGGCAATTTACAAAAATAATTAAATGATCTCTGACCTGGAATGTTATAGAGAATGCCCTTTCTCACTTTATCTTTTCTAAAATTCTGGTTCAGTTGTGAGGGACATATAAGGCTGCTATTGTCCCTCCAAGTTGTCCAAATTAATGTTACCTCTCTGTGAGCTAGGGTTCACATTAGGCCAGGATGCTCTTCATGGCAATCAAACATTTTTTCCGTGTCAGGACTAAGTGAAAAGAGTCAGGAGTGACCTTTTAATGCACATTATTTACTCAGAAGAAAGCTTTTTTTAAACTAGAGATGACTCTAGTTAATTCTTCCCTGACTGCTTCTGTATTGGTCAGATTGCGGGAAAGAACAAACCAAATTCTTGTGTTTTGTTTCTATTCTGAAGGAATGATGTAGGTGAGTGACCTGGAGAAAATTGATTTTTTTCTTCTATTTGTGCACCCTGGCTTGATTTTCTTTTTCCTTTTGGAGGTGACAGATAATCCTCTTTCCTGATTTACTGTAAAGTACTGGTATTCAAGGTTAGATGTTAGACACTCAAATATATGATTTTAAAAGGGAGGGGAGTAAGCATGGTCATTTCTCTCTCTGTTTTGGGGCAGAGAGCAATCAGGGACAAAAGAAAAAAATAGAGCAATGTATAGATAGATGGCTGTGATGTTAGAAGGTTTTTCCCCCTTGAGCCAAAGCAATATTGATTATTAAAAAGCCTTCAGATGATTTCTAATTATTCTGATGGAAGAAAATTAGGACAGCATTTTATGATCAGCTTCTGGTATATGAAAGCACTAAATCAAAGTTTGGAATGAGAAACTAAGGTACAACATGCAACTCTATTTCCTGAAATTAGACACATAGATGGGGATTTCTTGTTGTTGTTTATACAAATAATCTACTAAGATTTTATGTTGGAGAGATGGCTCAGTGGCTAAAAGTGCTTGTTGTGTAGTCAAGAAGGGATGTGTTCAGATCCCAACACCGACATAAGATGAGTGTCGTTCCATGGGCACCTATCACCCAGAACTGAAGTGGGTGGAGACAAGAGAATGGGTGCATCTATCTGGCTTCTAACCTAGCCAAAAGAAAGAACACCAGGTTCAGGAAGAGGCCAAATGTAAAGCAAATCAGAGAGAAATAGAGGAAGGACTCAGTGTCTGACTCTGGACTCTATAGTTGAAGGTACAGGTACTTGAACCTGCATACAAACAAATATATATATATATATACCATACCAATAAAACACACACACACATACACACAAATAGAAGAGAGTGCTTTTAGAAAATCTGTAACAGGAGCCTCTCCCAGCCAGAGCACCCGCCACCCCGCCATCTTTCCTCTGAGCCCAGAGGACACAGCTAGGGACATCACAGGACTTTAAGATCGCATCGGGGTTACGCGTGAGTGCAATGCAGAGGTGTTGGGAGCATCGGGTCAGCGGTTGCCCCCAGAGGCAGGATCCGAGAACTCCGCCCCACCGGAGGCTGGGCCTCTCCCAGCCAGAGCACCCGCCACCCCGCCATCTTTCCTCTGAGCCCAGAGGACACAGCTAGGGACATCCCAGGACTTTAAGATCGCATCGGGGTTACGCGTGAGTGCAGTGCAGAGGT
>LR750572.1:5152-100875 GCA_902729485.2 Mus minutoides
GGCCTAGTTGGCCATCACAGGGAGGAGAGGCCCTTTGGTCATACAGACTCTATATGCCCCAGAACAGGGGAATGCCAGGGCCATTACGTGGGAGGGGGTGGGTAGGGGAGCAGGGCGGGGACGCGGGAGGGTAAGGGAAAATTTCTGGATAACATGAGAAATGTAAATGAAGAAAATATCTAATAAAGAGAAAAAAAAGGTTTCTTTTTGACTTGGTTAAATTGCAGAAGATCATAGGAGAAGAAGAAGAAGAAGAAGAAGAAGAAGAAGAAGAAGAAGAAGAAGAAGAAGAAGAAGAAGAAGAAGAAGAAGAAGAAGAATCCTATTTGCGAGATTATACTTGTCTGATATCAAGTAATGTGACATTTGTGAAGAAGGTGATCATATGTAGGTTCATATGTACATTCTCAACAGTTTTAAAAAAGTTTTTGAATTAGACTATTGTTTTTCTCTTTGAAAACCTGGAATTCAAGTACATTCTGTGTAGAGTGTGCTGACCCCTGAATTCAGAAAATATTCCTGAGTCACAGAATAACAAATAATCTCTAACTACAAATGGTTCACATCTACAGATTCTATGAGGTATGCTACTGGAAGATGACCCATAATTTCTGTGTGTTTCAAATCATTTTTTTTTTTTTTTGCTTTTCAATTTTGTATGCCATTCTACTTTAATAAATCAAAACTTAAATAAGTTTATATTCTGAGTGCTACATTCTCATAGCAAAACTCCACACCTGAGAGTAGTTTTAGGGAGTTAAGATAAAAGCTTAAAAAAAAAAAAAACCATGTGTTATTTCTGGATATTTGTTGATGTTGAATATTTTCTGGTATTGATTTCTATTATCTTTCTTTTTTATTTTTTTATTAGATATTTTCTTCATTTACATTTCAAATGCTATCCCCAAAGTACACAATAGCCTCCCCCTGCACTGCTCCCCTACACACTCACTCCCACTTCTTGGCCATGGCATTCCCCTGTACTGGGACATATACAGTTTGCTAGACCAAGGGGCCTCTCTTTCCAATAATGGCCAACTAGGCCATCTTCTACTACATATGCAGCTAGAGACATGAGCTCTGGGGGGTACTGATTAGTTCAAATTGTTGTTCTACCTATAGCGTTGCAGACCCCTTCGGCTCTGGGTATTGTCTCTAGCTCCTCCATTTGGGACCTTGTGTTCCATCCTATAGATGACTGTGAGCATCAACTTCAGTATTTTCCAGGCACTGACAAGGCTCACAGGAGACAGCTATATCAGGGTCCTTTCAACAAAATCTAGCTGGTTTATGCAGAAGTGTCTGAGTTTGGTGGGTGATTATGGGATTGACCCCCGGTGGGGCAGTCTCTGTATGGTCCATCCTTTCATCTTAGCTCCAAACTTTGTTTCTGCATCTCGTTTCATGGATATTTTATTCCCGATTCTATGGAGAAATGAAGAATTCACGTGTTGATCTTCCTTCTTGATTTTCTTGTGTTTTGGAAGTTGTATCTTGGGTATTCTAGGTTTCTGGGCTAATATCCACTTATCATTGAGTGCATATCAAGTGACTTCTTTTGTGATTGGGTTACCTCACTTAGGATGATATCCCCCAGATACATCCATTTGCCCAAGTATTTCATAAATTCATTGTTTTTAATAGCTGAGTAGTACCCCATTGTGTAAATGTACCACATTTTCTGTATCCATTCCTCTGTTGAGGAACATCTGGGTTCTTTCCAGCTTCTGCCTATTATAAATGAGGCTGCTATGAATATAGTGGAGCATGTATCCTTTTTACCAGTTAGAACAACTTCTGGGTATATGTCCAGGAGAGGTATTGCTGGATTTACCAGTAGTATTATGTCTAGTTTTCTGAGGATCTGCCAGACTGATTTCCAGAGTGGCTGTAGCAGCCTGCAATCCCACCAGCAAGGCAGGAGTGTTCCTCTTTCTCCACATCCTCCCCAGCATCTGCTGTCACCTGAATTTTTGATCTTAGCCATTCTGACTGGTGTGAGGTGGAATCTCAGGGTTGTTTTGATTTGCATTTCCCTGATGATTAAGGATGTTGAACATTTTTTCAGGTACTTCTCAGCCAGTCAGTATTCCTCAGTTGAGAATTCTTTGTTTAGCTATGTATCCTTTGTGTAGAGATAGGCCGTTGATTTGTTTGAGTTAATTTTATATCCAGCTACTGTGCTGAAGCTGTTTATCAGATTTAGGAGTTCTCTGGTGGAATATTTAAGGTCACTTATATATACAATGATATCATGTGCGAATAGTAATATTTTGACTTCATCCTTTCCAATTTGTATCCCCTTGCTCTCCTTTTGTTGTCGAATTGCTCTGGCTAGGACTTCAAGTACTATATTGAATAGTTAGGGAGAATGTGGGCAGCCTTGTCTAGTCCTTAATTTTAGTGGAATTGCTTCCAGTTCTCTCCATTTACTTTGATGTTGGCTACCTGTTTGTTGTGTATTGCTTTTATTATATTTAGGTTTGGGCCTTGAATTTCTGATCTTTCCATGACTTTTATTATGAATGGGTGTTGGATTTTGTCAAATGTTTTCTCAGCACCTAACGAGATGATCATGTGATTTTTGTATTTGAGTTTGTTATATAGTGAGTTATGTTGATGGATTTCTGTATATTAAACCATCTCTACATCACTGGGATGAAGCCTACTTGGTCATGATGAATCATTTTGATGTGTTCTTGTGTTCAGTTTGGTAGGATTTCATTGAGTATTTTTGCATTGATATTCATAAGGAAAATTGGTCTGAAGTTCTCTTTTTTTTGTTGGATCTGAGTGTGGTTTAGGTATCAGAGTAATTTAGCTTCATAGAATGAATTGGGTAGAGTGCTTTCTGTTTCTATTTTGTGGAATTGTTTGAGCAGAGTTGGAGTTAGATCTTCTTTGAAGGTCTGATAAAACTGTGCACCAATCTCATCTGGTCCTGTGCTTTTTTTTCTATGGGAGACAATTAATGATTGCTTATAATTCTTTATGGGAAATGAGACTGTTATGCTTGTTAATTTGATCGTACTTTGGTACTTGGTACCTGTTTAGGAAATTGTCCATTTCATGCAGGTTTTCCAGTTTTGTTGAGTATAGCCTTTTGTAGTAGGATCTTATGATGTTTTGGATTACCTGGGGATCTGTTGTTATGTCTCCTTTTTCATTTCTGATTTTGTTAATTAGCATACTGTCCCTGTGCCCTCTAGTTAGTTTGGCTAAGGGTTTATCTATCTTGTTGATTTTCTCAAAGAACCAGCTCCTGGTTTGGTTGATTCTTTGAATAGTTCTTTTTGTTTCTGCTTGTTTGATTTCAGCCCTAAGTTTGATTATTTCCTGCTGTCTACTCATCTTGGGTGAATTTGCTTCCTTTAGATCTAGAGCTTGTATGTGTGCTGTCAGACTGCGAGTGTATGCTTTCTCTAGTTTCCTTTCGAGGCACTCAGGGCTATGAGTTTTCCTCTTAGGACTGCTTTCATTGTGTCCCATAAGTTTGGGTATGTCGTGGCTTCATTTTCATTAAACTCTAAAATGTCTTTGACTTCTTTCTGTATTTCATCCTTGACCAAGATATCATTGAGGAGAGTGTTGTTCAGTTTCCACGTGAATGTTGGCTTTCTATTATTTATGCTATTATTGAAGATCAGCCTTAATCTGTGGTGATATCATAGGATTCATATGGTAATTTCAAAATTTTGTATATGTTGAGGCCTGTTTTGTAACTGATTATATGATCAATTTTGGAGAAGGTACCTCGAAGTGTTAAGAAAAAGATATTGCCTTTTGTTTTAGCATAAAATGTCTTCTAAAATGGATCTGTTAAATCCATTTGTTTCATAACTTCTGTTAGTGTCCATATGTCTCTGTTTAGTTTCTGTTTCCAGGATCTATCTGTTGGTGAGAGTGGGGTGTTGAAGTCTCCAACTATTATTGTGTGAGGTGCAATGTGTGCTTTGATCTTTACTAAAGTTTCTTTAATGAATGTGGATGCCCTTGCATTTGGAGCACAGATATTTAGAATTGAGAGTTCATCTTGGTAGATTTTACCTTTGATGAGTATGTAGTGCCCCTTCTAGTCTTTTTTTGGTAACTTTGGGTTGGAAGTTAATTTTATTCGAAATTAGAATGGCTACTCCAACATGTTTCTTCGGACCATTTGCTTGGAAAACTGTTTTTCAGCCTTTTACTCTGAGGTAGTGTCTGTCTTTATCCCTGAGGAGGGTTTCCTGTAAGCAGCAAAATGTTGGGTCCTGTTTGTGTAGCCAGTCTGTTAGTCTCTGTCTTTTTATTGGGGAATTGAGTCCATTGCTGTTAAGAGAAATCAAAGAAAAGTTAGTGTTGCATCCTGTCATTTTTGTTGTTAAATTTGGGAATCTGTTCTTGTGGCTGTCTTCTTTTAGTTTTGTTAAAGATTAGTTTCTTGTTTTTTTCCTACGGTGTAGTTTCCATCTTTGTTTGGTGTTTTTCCTTTATTATCCTTTGAAGTGCTGGATTCGTGAAAAGACATTGTGTGAATTTGGTTTTGTCTTGGAATACTTTGCTTTCTCCATCTATGGTAATTGAGAGTTTTGCTGGGTATAGTAGCCTGGGCTGGCATTTATATTCTCTTAGAGTCTGTATAACATCTGTCCAGGATCTTCTGGCTTTCACAGTCTCTGGTGAGAAGTCTGGAATAATTCTAATAGGCCTGCCTTTATATGTTACTTGATCTTTTTCCTGTAGTGTTTTTAATATCTTTTATTTACTGGATTTGTTGTTTTGATTATTATGTGTCAGGAGAAATTTCTTTTCTGGACCAGTCTATTTGGAGTTCTCTAGGCTTCTTGTATGTTCACGGGCATCTATGTATGTATGTATGTATGTATGTATGTATGTATGTATGTACATATGCATGTGTAGTGGTTCCTGAGAAAATTTCACATAGTACTATCCGAGGACCCAGCTATACCAACACTGGGTATATATCCAGAAGATGCTCCAACATATAACAAGGACACATGTTCCACTATGTTCATAGCAACCTTATTTATAATAGTCAGAATCTGGAAACAACTTGGTTCCATTTCTTAATGTGACAATGTTATTCTAGAGACTGCTGGAGCTGGAGGAATACAACTGGAAATGAGAAATCAAGCTAAAAGAGCTATAATTTAGCATCTGCCCTCTTACACATTGTTTCCAACGTTGTTTTCAATGAGAAAGTTGATTTTTTTTAAACCATGTTCATCATCTTCACAGGTTCTAAGTTTTTGAAAAGGAAGAGGCAAAAATAGATGAAAATGTAAAGATGATCCCAGCAACCACTCTTTCAGTCACTCATAACTTGGCAGTGTGTCTTATTATGTAAACCATGCTGACATAAAACAAAACATCCTTCTCTTTGGTTCCCATGTGCTGGCATGACATGTATATGTCACCATATCTACTCTTATCTGTAGGTCTTCTTTGTCATGTGACTAACCCCTGATAATCAAGCACATTCCATATTCATGGAAAAACTAAAAGCGAATAGGCAATACCTATCATTTTTTGATACATACTTTTCTCCAATGATTTATTTATTTTTGTTCATTTTATGTTCCCATCACAGACCTCCTCCCTCCTCTCCTCCCAGTTCCACTCTTACAAATTCCTCTCCCCCATTGCCTCTTATCTTTTTCCTCAGAGAAGGGGAAGCCTATTGCTTGGCTACCACCCTACCCTGGGACATCTCATCCCAGCAGGACTAGGCATANAAAAAAAAAAAAAAAAAAAAAAAAAAAAAAAAAAAAAAAAAAAAAAAAAAAAAAAAAAAAAAAAAAAAAAAAAAAAAAAAAAAAAAAAAAAAAAAAAAAAAAAAAAAAAAAAAAGCAAACCCACTCAGGGCTGAAATGAACTAATTAGAAACAAAGAGAACAATACAAAGAGTCAACAAAACCAAGATATCTTTAAGATAGCCAATAAGACAGGCAAACCTTTAGCCAAACTAACTAAAATGCAGAAAGACAGTATCCACATTTTAAAAAATATATTTCAAAGATTATCCTCATTCTATATTTTAATATGTAAAGTGAAGAAGGTATAATCACTGAGTCATATTTTCTTTCTGTATTGTCAAAAAACCAGAGTATTGCATAAACTGCATAATTTCTAGCAACATATATTCATGAGCCAAGGTGATTACATTAATTGGGTCACTTTTCCAAAACTTTTTGATCACCTATGGATGTGTAAAAGAACAGTGCTGACAACAGCTTACATGATTAAACCTTCCCTTCCTGGTCTCCCATGCTGTTATCAGCAGTAGAGCAGATGTTTGTCATTATGTTATGGCTATTGAGTACCATCTGATATGAATGGGCACAGTTCGTCTTACTAGGTGAGGCTATACAAGTGATGCCCAAAAGTTTCATGATTGATATGTTCCCATGTATCTCACAAAAAATAAATTTTTGAAAATTAGAGAAAAATATTATATGTATAATACATACAAGTCTTTAAATACATATGCAAATACGTACTTAACTATTATGAAAGAATAAAATTATTGGTGATAGTTTTGGTGTTTTGTTTACTTTGGTTTTGTTAGAGTATCTTTTATGTTGCCTGATTTGTCTATGACAATGTGGGACTATGCTAAAATGATCAATATCTATGAGACAGTGCCAAGTTTTTCTTTTTCAATCAGTGAAATCGAAATTACAGACCTTAAATTTTTTAATACTTTAGAATGAAAATACATTAGATAAATTTAGAAATGAGAGAACAGAGCTATGCATTTTCCCCCAAATGATCAACTTCTAGATAGGTCATGAAATTTTATAAACCAATTTTATAAACTCAATTTCTAAGTATATACCATATTTCTATAATGGATAGATGAGCTGCAGTTACTTAAACTATAATGGGTAGCTGATGCACAGAACAGAAGCATCAGGTAGTATGGGACAGGTTGCACAGCTTTTTATCTGTCTGCATATTTTGGTTCACTGTGAATGACTCAGATTTTGTTAAAAGGATAATAAATACAAGAAATAAGCAGGAACATACGGCACTTGGAGCAAACAGTATAAATAAGTTTAAAAGGAAATTAGACATTTTTATTGCAAGTGAATGTTTCACTGACAATGGGTTAAAGGAATAAGAAATCAAGGAAGAACTTGAAGCTGATGAATCCTCTAGGGCAGGGATATTGGACAAGTGGCCATTTTCTACTACCCTGCTGTCTCTCAAGTCTGACTGGAAGAACCTGTGTTTTAAGATATTATGTACAGTCAGAGAAATAGTAACAGCTGCATTTAGGCAACTTGGCATGCAAATTACTAGTTCTATTCAGGTCATGTAAGCTTGAATTGATGAGATACATGAAACAGAATGATTGTCAACAGCTTCTGGTTGAAGAATCTAATCAGCATTGTGGAAGTTAATGAAAGTAAGAAGACAAAATGCTCTCTGAAATGGCTCGAGGGTTTGCAATCCAGTAAAACTGGGGATTTAAATCACAGTCATGATGTAACTCAGAGGACACATATCTATAGGGAACATGGCATAGTTAGCTAGTCTGATTTCTCAAGCCAGTTATATTTTTAAGTTTCATTTAGTGGGGCGAGAACAATTCAAATTGAAACAGCTGCAAATGGTATATAATTGGGACAGGATGCTTTGTTGTCTGGGTTCTCAGTTGCTTGTATTGGCTTTTGAAAAGGTCATTATGAGAAAAGGGATCTGAATAGCAAAGAGATTCCAGCTGGTTAGCTATTAATTTAATTATGTAATGGAATCAGCTATTTCTCTGCCAATAGCCGATGTTACTTATGGAAAAGTTATTCAAAGACTCTAAAGATACCCATTTTGTTTTGTTTCCACTGTATATCAGAGATTTGTTAACCAAACTTGTTGTCTTTAAAACTATTTATTTTCTTTTATTTGTTTCTATTCCCATTTGTACTTTTGTTACCTAGAATGTAATAAGCTGCACTTTCCCCCAGTCTCCAGAAAAGAAAAGGATGAAAAAAAAAAAAATAAAACCAAACCCAAGATTTTCTTTAACGTATTTAACTATGAGTTGCAAATTCAAGTACATTTAATATATTGAGAACCTTTTCCGACAATGAAGGTGGTATAAGACTTTTTGGATTACATTAAGTATGGCAGGATAAATTAATATATTAAACAAATCAATTTAGTAAGCAGCTAATTGTAAGTTAACAATTACATGTGAGAATGATGGACAGAGTGGGAAGTGCCATTGGTTTTTGCAGAGGGATCTCAGCCCAGCATCTTTTATTATACCACAAAATTGCTTTGCATAATTATAACAGTATGAATATGCATTAAGAATAATGAGATTAAATAATACAGACAGAGACATTTATTTCTTGTTTTTGGATATGGGCTATAGAATAGCCATTTAACCACAGAATTTTGGAAAGTAAAGTTGACTATTTAGATGAATTTCACTCTTTTTCTTTCCTCCTTCAGTATAATCCAAATAAACTTTCTTCTCCATTTTGAGACCTCAAGGTCCCCAGGATTACATTTCATTTTTTTCAGAAATCTAAGTTCTTCTCAGCCTTAGTGAACTGTCTAATTTGTTTGTCACAAGGAAGTCCTCTATTTGAGGCTGTATCATCTTATCTTCATGTTGACTTCTTGAAATGTTGTCTATTTTCTTAATATTTCCAAAAAATACTATAAATGTACAGTTAATTTAAAGATCCATTTTTGTTCTAGATTCATATTTGTCCATAGTGACTTGATTTGGAGATAATTTCCTCTATAAATATGAATATATGTGAATAATTATGAAAATTTTTGAATAATTCTTGCAAAATATTATTTACATATGTGTATGTACATGTTCTCTTGATAATGTAGTCAATAATATTTAGAAAAAAGACCCTAATACGTATTAGTATATTCATGTATATTATGACCCATCAGTTGTGAACCATGGTGAACTTTGATGACCCTGATAATAGAAATGATCAGCTTGATATAGAAATGATAAACAAGTAAGTGGATATAAAAATTAATCTGTCAACTTTCAAGATCTAAACCAAGTACTTCATCCAAAATTTATAATAGATCTTGACAATGACTCAAGAAACTAACCATGAAACCTAGTTTTTCCTTGAATTTAGGTGCATCAAGAACAGAATATTTGCCTTCAATTTTTGCTACTTTGTTATCAATAAAACAGAGATGAATCACAATTTATCTACTTAGATAAACTTTCAATATATTCATGGAAATAGAATGATTTTAAAATATCATTCTATTACTTACCTGAATATACCTAATATAGAGGTTGTTACACCATATTATATATAATGCATGTGCATATAATGTATATAGGATCATAGACATAAATGCAATATGTATTCAGTCAAAAACTATGAATATAGTTAGGAAATTTATATAATCAATAGTTCATCATACAGTTGGCCTGTCAATTTTCCTTTCCTTTTTGTTCATCAAGGTAATATGAAGGTCTTTCCTACTGAATAAAATAGGGAAAAAAGTAAATAAGTGAGTTTTATTTTTGTTTCAACATGTAGGCATTAGTAATCTCTGTGGGTGTGGATATGAGTAAGTGGCATAGATCACCACCACTTCTATTTAATTCTTGTTAATTTTATTCTCAGAGCTGTTTCTTCACAGATTGTTTAGAAATATATGAATACACGGGGGAGGACAGAGCATCAGAGCTATAACATTAAACACGAGCATATACATTTCCAGAACTCATAAAGCACACAATGTGTTGAAGCAGCTGGAGTGTTCTGTTTTTTTTTTTTTTGTTTTGTTTTTGGTTTTTTTTTTTTTTTTTTTTTTTTTTTTTTTTTTTTTTTTTTTTTTTTTTCTGATAGCAGCTAGAAGACAGGATGAACAAAAGTGGCAGTTGAAAAAATAAAAAGCATCAAAATCGTGCAGAGTATTTACTGTGAGTAGATCTGAGACTGACATGTGTGATCACGTTGTACCTCCTTTGGCAGGCAAAGCCATGATTTTGCAACTTAGGTGACTAGATAGTATGCGACAGTGTGAAGTCCTCAAAGGACATTTCACTAGTATAAGAATTTTTCTACTGTGGAAATGATGCTGAATATTGATGTTTAGAATGTGTATTCCAGCTTGGTGTGAACAGTTGTATGGTTGGCTCACTAAGGAGGGAGAGTGGAGATGGGATTCTGGGAAAGATTACAGGGAAAAAAGCAAAAATACAGGAGCATTGGAGGAGTAGTGTGGGAACCCAATAGAGTAGAAAATCCTAATATGTGTATATATATGAAAGTGATCAACATGAAACCTTCAAATAACATAGGACATGGAGTCTCAAGTGGCCACAACTTGTCACTCAATGTAGCTTCCAGTACAAGAGTGAGGTTACACTTAATTGAGTTGTCAGCCAAAGGAGTTCCATGGAAATCCTCAAACAACACATGCTAATACCAAGACTGTGCTTATCCACAAATTGATATAAAGTCCCCATTTTTGAAGATAATAACTACAAAATTCATTAAAAGTAGAGATGGCTAGTCATGCCTACATGGAGCCATCACCCCTATGTATCAAGGTATTTGTTACAGGAACATACTCCAAACACTTTCTAAAGACAAAACACAATCACAAAGTCAGCCGCAAGCCTATCATCTACAATGGTAGACTGCCTGCAAGATATATAAAGGCAGTGGTAGCACAAAGCTTGTGGGAGTAGCCAACAGGTATCTGATTTGACTTCATGAGATGAAACACATACCACTCACTGACTGGGTGACCAAGAACCTGAGACTAGATAGCCCAGGGACCTAGAGTAAAACCAAATAATAATTGTTTAAAAAAAAAGTAGCAATGACTACTGACTCCTAACAACATTCTGACACTTGCTCAGGGATCATCAGAAAAGCTACCTCCTGTAGCAAACGGGGAACAAATACATAGACTTATACCCAGACTTTATGAAGAGAATGAGAGCCTTTGCAACATTCAGCTCTAAATGGTACATTTCCATCAAATTCCTCCCCTCAGGAATCAGGGAACATCATGGGAGAGGAGGAAAAAAAGAGTGTAAGAAGAGAAGATGGGTGATGCCAAGAAAAGCAAGAACCTTTACATTGACATGATCAATGCTATATGAACTCAGGGAGACTGAAGTAGCATGTGCTGGCCTGCACAGGTCTGTACTAGTTCCTTTGTGTATATATCATGCTTCTAATTTATTGTTCTCCATGACGATCATAATAAGTATATGAACTAGTGGGCCTCTAATTCCTGGGGCTTCTCTAGGACTTTCCCTGCATCTGTTTGTTTAGTTTGTTCACTTCTGATATGTTAGTTTTTGTTTTATCATATTGCATCTTATATTGCTATATTTTATTTTATTCTTATCCTGTAGAAGCCTGTTTTTCAGTGAGAGACATACAAAGACACAGGGAAGGGTAATAGAATGAAAGGGAACACAGCCAAAGTTGAGAAATACAGGGACAGAAGAGCAAATATTACCTTCAAATATGAAATAAAAGTTGCTAAATTTATGCTGTAAAATATTTAGTAATTTTGGTCTGCAGATTCAAGACTTGCCAAATATATGCTATAAAGCTTTGCCCCAATTATGTGAAGATGTTATCAATAGATACTAATCAAAGCCATAATAAATACTGGATTAACATATAAAGAATATATTGAGATAACTGTTCCTTACACAGAAGTGTGCTGAACAATAGGGCGTACATACTTTTATTTTGGGAAATATGTTATTAGTTTATTACTTAATGTGTTTCAAAGTGCAATAGTTGCAGTATAAAATAATATAAAATGGTACCAAAAAGTGAGAAGTTCACCATGAAGAAAAGAAATAATCCTGCCAATAAATGAAAGCCAGAAAAATATATAGATGTTGAGATTTTCCAATAAGTTTATTCTCTGAATTTAAATCCTAGTTTCAAATGGGATTTGTGCTGGCCTCTAGGTTGTGTAGAGAATATGGAAGGAGCAGACTGTAAGCCAGACATGCATAATATATCTTTATGAAATGCAGGTGCTCCCTTGCTTTGTATCTTTGCTAGTTTTCATTCAGCTTCTTTAAACAATTCTTTTTCAATTGAGTAATATGGCTTTGTTTTGTGATTTTAACACATTACTGTTTTTTTCAATATGCAGAAAATAGATTTAAGGAATAACAAAATAAATTTAGAATGGGATTTATTTAGAAAAAAATTGCTTGTCTAACATAACTTAAGTGGTATTTATTACTGCATATTTGATAATTATTTATATTGTATCCTATACCTTGAATATTATTTGGGACAATATTCCATGGGCTACTTTTTGTATGTTTTTTATGTTTATTTGCAATATTGATTTCAAATTTGACAGGTTGATTCTGAAATATTAATATTAATTATTAATATTAATTGTAGCCAGGCAACAGAGTCAGAAACACTCTCTGCTGTTACTCTTAGGGGTCCCACATGAAGACACAGCTACACAACTGTTACATATGTGCAGAGGGCCTAGGTTCACTCCTTTCATGCTCTCTACTTGGCAGTTCAGTCTCGATGAGTCCCTATGGTCCAAGGATATTTGATCCTGCTGGTGTTCTTGTGGCATCCTTGACCTCCCTGGCTCCTTCAATCTGTCGTCCCCCTTCTCCAGAATTTCCCAAGCTCCACTTAATGTTTGGCAGTGTACCAATGTTTATTAGTTACTGGGTAAACCCTCTCAGGTAACTAATGCTAGGCCTTCAATCTTTATGGCAGAATATCATTAATAATGATGGCTGAACTCCCTCTAATGGCAGGGCTCTCAAACTGGGCCAGACATTGGTGGGCCCTTCCCTCAAATTCAGCTCTATCTTTTACCCCTGAAAACTTTGCATGCAAGAAAAATTGTGGGTCTAAGGTTTTGTTGCAGAAGATAGCCAGTTCAAGATCCATGGCCCCAATGCTAGGAGTCTTAGCTAGGGGCACCCTCATAGATTTCTGGGCATTTCCATTTCCTGAGATTTCTAACTTGTCCCATAGATGCCCATTCTCAATCCAATTGTCTTTCCTATAACTCTCTCCCCTGTCCTCTATTCTCCCCTGACTCAGCTCTCCAGTTCCACCCTCACTCCCTACCCCCTACCCAGTCCCCTGATTCCATACTCCTCCAATGTCTAATCTATTTCTGCTTCTCAGTGACATTCAAGTGTTCCCACTTGGACCCTTCTTGTTACTTAGCTTCTTTAGGTCTATGGTCTGCAGCATGAATATCCTGTACTTAAGGACTAATATCCACTTGCAACCAAGTACATAGCATTTGTGTGTTTCTCTGTGTGGGTTTCCTCACTCAGGATAATCTTCTTTACTTCCATCTATTTGTCTGCAGATCTTGGTGTAATTCTAACAAAGCATGTAAAAGATATTTTACAACAATAACTTCAAGCCTTTGAAGGAAGAAATTGAAGAGGATATCAAAATGCAAAAAGATCTCTCATTCTCATAGATTGGTAAGAATAACATAGTGAAAATATCCATAATCTCAAAGCAATCTATTGACTCAACCCAATTCCCATAAAAATTCCAACACAATTTTTATAGACTTTGAGAAATCATCACAGACAGACAGACAGACAGACAGACAGACAGACAGACACACACACACACACACAAACACCAACCCAAGCAAGCAAACAAAAATACTGAGTAGCTAAAGCAATACTGTAAATAAAATAACTTCTGGAGGTATCACCATCCTTGATTTCAAGCTGTATTACAGAGCAATAAAACAAACAAACAAACAACAATAACAACAATACCTCAGACTATTGGCCTAAGACAAGAGAGCTTGATCAATGGAATCAAATAAAAGAACCAGAAGTAAATTCACACCTATTGACATTTGATTTTTTTGGCAAAGAAGCCAAAAACTTCACAATGGAAAAAAAAAATCATCTTCAACAAATGGTGCTGATCTAACTGGATATTTGCATGTAAAAGAAAGCAAATAGATCCATATCTATCACCCTGCTCAAAATTCAAGATCAAGTGGATCAAGGACCTCAATATAAAACTAAACCTGGTAGAAGAGAAAGTGGGAAATAGCCTTAAGATGCATTGGCACATGAGACAACTTCCTGAACTGAACACTCATAGCTCAGGCATTATGATTAACAATAAATAAGTGGGACTTCATGAAATTGAAAAGCATTTGTAAGCCAAAAGACAGTGTCAATTGGACAAACAAAATATCAGTATATAGAATGGAAAATGATTTTCAACAACTCCACATCTGACAGAGTGATGACATCCAAAACATATAAAGAAATCCAGGTACTACACCTCAAGGAAAGAAATAATCCAGTTAAAAAATGAGGTACAGCACTAAACAGAGAATTCTTTTTTTATTATTAGATATTTTCTTTATTTACATTTCAAATGCTATCCCTAAAGTTCCCTATACCCTCCCCTTGCCCTGCTCCCATACCCACCCACTCCCACTTCTTGGTTCTAGTATTCTCCTGTACTGGGGCATATAAGTTTTGCAAGACCAAGGGGCCTCTCATCCCAATGATGGCTAAATAGACCATCTTCTGCTTACATATGCAGCTAGAGACACAAGCTCTGGGAGTACTGGTTAGTTCACATTGTTGTTCCACCTATATGGTTGTAGACCCTTTCAGCTCCTTGCATACTTAATCTAGCCTAGATGATTGTGAGCATTCACTTTTGTATTTGCCAGGCACTGGCCTAGCCTCACAGAAGACAGCTATATCAGGGTCTTTTCACCAAAATCTTGCTGGCATATGCAATATTGTCTGGGTTTGGTGACTGATTAGGGGATGGATCCCCGGGTGGTGTAGTCTCTGGATGGTTCATCCTTTCCTCTTAGCTCAAAATTTTGTCTCTGTTAACTCCTTCCATGGTTATTTTGTTCCCTATTCTAAGGAGGAATGAAGTATCCACAGGTTGATCTTCCTTCTTCTTGATTTTCTTGTGTTTTGCAAACTGTATCTTGGGTATTATAAGTTTCTGGGTTAATATGCACTTATAAGTGAGTGCATATCAAGTGACTTATTTTGTGATTGGGTTACCTCACTCAGGATGATATCCTCCTGATACATCCATTTGCCCAAGATTTCATAAAGATTTAAATAGCTGAATAGTACTCCATTGTGTAAATGTACCACATTTTCTGTATCCATTCCTCTGTTGAGGGACATCTGAATTCTTTCCAACTCTGTCTATTATAAATAAGCCTTCTATGAACATAGTGGAGCATGTGTCCTTATTTCTAGTAGGAACATCTTCTGGGTATATGCCCAGTAGAGGTATTGCTGGATCTTCCAGTAATAATATGTCCAAATTTCTGAGGAACCACCAGACTGACTTCCAGAGTGGATGCAATCCCACCAGCAATGGAGAAGTGTTCCTCTTTCTCCACATCCTTGCCAGCATCTGCTGTCACCTAAAATTTTGATCTTAGCCATTCTGACAGGTGTGAGGTGGAATCTCAAGGCTGTTTTGATTTGCATTTCTCTGATGATTAACGATGTTGAATATTTTCCAGGTGCTTCTCAGCCCTTTGGTATTACTAAATTGAGAATTTTTTTTCAATTTTTTATTAGATATTTTCTTAATTTACATTTCAAATGCTATCCCGAAAGTTCCATTCCCCATCCCCCCACCCTGCTCCCCTGCCCACCCAACCCACTTCTTGGTCCAGGCGGTCCCCTGTATTGGGCATATAAAGATTGCAGTACCAAGGGGCCTCTTCTCCCAATGATGGCCGATTAGGTCATCTTCTGCTACATATGGAGCTAGAGACATGAGTTCTGGGGGTTCTGGTTATTTCATATTGTTGTTCCTCTTCTAGGGTTGCAGACCCCTTCAGCTCCTGGTGTTTTGTCTCTAGCTTCTCCAATGTGGGCCCTGTGTTCCATCATATAGATGACTTTGAGCATCTGCTTCTGTATGAGACAGCTCTATCAGGGTCCCTTCAGTAAACACTTGCTCTGCTATCCAAGAGTGTCTGAGTTTAGTGACCTATTATGGGATGGATCCCGCTGTGGGGTAGTCTCTGTATGGTCCATCTTTTCATCTTAGCTCTAAACTTTGTCTCTGTAACTCCTTTCATGGGTATTTTATTTCCTATTCAAAGGAGGAATGAAGTATCCATGCACTGGTCTTCCTTCTTGATTTTCTTGTGTTTTGCAAACTGTATCTTGGGTATTCTAAGTTTCTGGGCTAATATCCATTTATCAGTGAGCGCATACCCAATGACTTCTTTTGTGCTTGGGTTACCTCACTAAAGATTATATCCTCCAGATACATTCATTTGCCCAAGAATTTCATAAATTCATTTTTTAATAGCAGAATAGTACTCCATTGTGTGAATGTACCACATTTTCTGTATCCATTCCTCTGTTGAGGGACATCTGGGTTCTTTCCAGCTTCTGGCTATTATAAATAAGGTTGCTATGAACATAGTGGAGCATGAGAATTCTTTGTTTAGCTCTGTACCCCATTTTTAATGGCGTTATTTGCATTTCTGGAGTCCAGCTTCTTGAGCTCTTTGTATATATTGGATATTATTCCCCGATTGGATTTAGAGTTGGTAAGAATCCTTTCCCAATCTGTTGGTGGCCTTTTTGTCTTATTGACAGTGTCTTTTGCCTTACAGACGCTTTGCAATTTTATGAGGTCCCATATTTCAATTCTTGTTCTTACAGCACAAGCCATTGTTGTTCTGTTTGGGAATTTTTCCCCTTTGCCCATATCTTCTAGGCTTTTCCCCACTTTCTCCTCTATACATTTCAGTGTCTCTGGTTTTATGTGGAGTTCTTTGATCCACTTAGACTTGATCTTTGTACAAGGAGATAAGAATGGAGGAATTCACTTTCTTCTACATGATAACCACTAGTTGTGCCAGCACCATTGGTTTAAAATGCAGACTTTTTTTTCCACTAGATGGCTTTGGCTCCCTAGTCAAAGATCAAGTCACCTTAGGTGTGTGGATTCATTTCTGGGTCTTCAATTCTGTTCCATTGATATACCTGTCCGTTGCTGTACCAGTACCATGCAGTTTTTAATCACAATTGCTCTGTAGTACAGTTTGAGGTCAGGCATGGTGATTCCCCCAGAGCTTCTTTTATTGTTGAGAATAGTATTTGCTATCCTAGGATTTTTATTATTGCAGATGGATTTGCAAATTGCTCTTTCTAACTCAGTGTTTTACTCTATTTGGTTTTCATCAACTTGTTGTGCTATTTGTTATGATTGTCCCTCAACAGTACAGATATACAGTGGTTAGTGCCTAGGTATATAGTAGGACTGTGGAGTGGTGGAGTGCTTGAGAATTGGGGTCTTAGGAAACTTCCTTAGGTGGCCAAGCCTGCTCAGTCAGTCAACAGAGTCTCAAGGGAGGGAGGGAGGATTAAAAAGAAGAAAAACAATTAGATAAAATTATCACATGAGTCCAGACCATACTGAGGCTGAAGCAGCTTTATTTTTCTCCAGCCTGCTTTTATATCATTCCAGGTATATCAAAAAGCACGGTCAGTTCTTAGATCAAAGGCAAAGTAACCAAGAGAAGTAGTAAACAGAGAGATCACACAGGGTAATAATTCTGTAAAGTAGTAAACAAAGCCCCATAGTCACTATTTCTAATATTCTTTTTTTTTTTAGATAAAGTAGTCATATTTAATTGTAATTAAAACACATTGGTGAATGAATACTGAGCTTTATGTCTAAAATTTTAGTATTTTTTTTTTCAATTTTTTTATCAGATATTTTCTTAATTTACATTTCAACTGCTATCCTGAAAGTTCCCTCTCCCATACCCCCACCCTGCTCCCCTGCCCACCCATTCCCAATTCTTGGCCCTGGCGTTCCCCTGTATTGGGGCATATAAAGATTGCAATACCAAGGGGCCTCTCCTCCCAATGATGGACGACTAGGCCATCTTCTGCTACATATGCAGCTAGAGACACGAGCTCTGGGGGTTCTGGTTAGTTCATATTGTTGTTCCTCTTATAGGGTTGCAGACCCCTCCAGCTCCTGGGGTTCTATCTCTAGCTTATCCATTGTGAGCCCTGTGTTCCATCATATAGATGAGTGTGAGCATCCTCTTCTGTATTTGCTAGGCACTGGCATAGCCTCATACGAGACAGCTATATCAAGGACCATTTAGCAAACTCTTGCTATTAAAAAAAATGAAATTATCAAATTCTTGGGCAAATGGATGTATCTGGAGGTTATCATCCCTAGTGAGGTAACACAATCACAAAAGAAGTCATTGGATATGTGCTCACTGATAAGTGGATATTAGCCCAGAAACTTAGAATACCCAAGATACAATTTGTAAAACACAAGAAAATCAAGAAGGAAGACCAGCGTGTGGATACTTCATTCCTCCTTTGAATAGGAAACAAATACCCATGAAAGAAGTTACAGAGACAAAGTTTAGAGCTAAGACGAAAGGATGGAACATCCAGAGACTACCCCACTGGGGGATCCATCCCATAATCAGTCACTAAACTCAGACACTATTTTTTTTTCAATTTTTTATTAGATATTTTCTTAATTTACATTTCAAATGCTATCCTGAAATTCCCCTACTCCCTCCCTGCTCCCCTGCCCACCCATTCCCACTTCTTGGCCCTGGCGTTCCCCTGTATTGGGGCATATATAGATTGCAGTACCAAGGGGCCTCTCCTCCCAATGATGGCCAACTAGGCCATCTTCTGCTACATATGGAGCTAGAGACACGAGTTCTGGGGGTTCTGGTTAGTTCATATTATTCTTCCTCTTCTAGGGTTGCAGACCCCTTCAGCTCCTGGGGTTCTATCTCTAGCTTCTCCAATGTGGGCCCCGGACTTCCTCTTATGGATGACTGTGAGCATCCACTTTTGTGGGACTCAGCTACATCAGAGTCCCTTCAGTAAACACTTGCTGTCCTATGCAATAGTGTCTGAGTTTAGTGACTGATTATGGGATGGATTCCCGGTGGGTTAGTCTCTGTATGGTCCATCCTTTCATCTTAGCTCAACAAGTTGCCTCAAATATTTTGCTGTAGTGACAGAAACAGAAATGATATGTTTGTCTTGTACAACTTTCTACTATAATCTGTATAAAGCATTTAAGCATTAGCATTTTCATAACTTCGAAACTAAGTTTAACTTAATTATAAGCATCTAACAATTTTTCACTGAACATAAGTTCAAAATCATGGTGTGGACTAAATGAGATGTAGCCGGCCCTTAGGGTGATGTATTTGAATACTTGTTACGTAGTTAGTGGGACTGTTTCATGCAGTTTAAGTTTTGTGTACTGTGACCTTGGTCATGGAAGATGAACACTAAGGCAGGCTTTGAGGCCTTATAGTCTTGCGTAACTTACAACTGCCTTTCTGCTTCCTGTCTGCAGACAAAATGTGGCGACCTAGTTTCCTGTTCTTACTACTATGCTGCACCCTTTCATTATGGACTCTAGACTTCAAGAACTGTTAGTCAAAACTTACTGTTCTCCTCAAGCTCCTTTCAGTCGTACTCTACTAAGAAATCATTCCTTGATCATAATCAGGACCAAAGTGAACTTTAAACACTTTGTTCCACTGTGCTCATGGCTTATAAATAAACTCCACTATAAAGTATTTAATAAACAAATGCTGTTTTTAAATCGTGCCATTTATTTTTTCCAGTCATTAATACCAATTTCCACCCCAGTGCTTTAGGCAGAATGAATGAACAATTAAAATTAGGTGCCTGAGAATAAAATGAGGACATACCTCACCATTTTCTTAAAAACAAACGAAGGGTTTTATCATAATTTTATGTTCTTACAAGGCTTACACTCACATTTTATAGAACTTTTAACAAGTGTATATATTTTATCACTTTATTTCTGTTAGTTATAAATGAAGAGCATAACAGTTCAGAGAAATGTATTGCTTCTATGCAGATTAATCTAATATATTGTTTGTATTCACAATGCATAGAACAAAAATATAATTTTGTATAGGAAAGTTTATGCCATCCAAGCTTTTATAATAGTAAAATAATTTACTGTATATTTCTTTTATGGTCTCCAACATTAGTGAGATCACGGTAAAACACATTTATAAGCAACATTCATAGAAAATGCATATCACTTATATGATAGACATAGAGAACGTATAGAGAATTATGAGATTAGGAAATCCAAACAATTATTGAAATTTCTTTGTTTGTGAAATTCATTATTTAAAAAAATTTGTGTTCTAAATTGTATCTTAAAAATCCATGCCAATATATTTTAATAACCAAATACTGTCTGAGAATAGCATGAGCTATTAATGGGACTTTCTCACAGTTCTTATAAAATTTTTGCTTAGGATTAATTGTGCTACTAGAAAATATGTCCAGAACAACCCTATTAATACTTCTTTTAATACCTACTTAAACCCCATTTGCATGTGTTTCTCTGTAAGCATTCAGAATGCTTCATAAAATCTAATTATGACTTTAGACTTTATTGAGAACTATAAAAATGTCTTTAGTTAATTTAACTGATATTTCAAACCAGCGAAAACCTTAAAATGGTGCCAGTGTTATGTGAATGATAACAAGCTTCTTGTATCAGTACAATTTACAGGATTTTCATCTCATCATGTCATGTCTCTTATACATATGCTTTTAAACCTTAAAGTACATTTTGATTTTATTATTAGGAAAAAAATATCTGCACTCGTATAGTCAGTTGTTGTAATCATAAATCTGTTTACAGTTACTGTCACAAAAGAAAATGTATCTCTATTGGACACAGCTGTATGCAAGCATTCCCTCTATTACATTTTTACAAGCGATTCACTCATAAATTAAGTAATAATCATGAAATTGGATTATTGACCCCATAAAACACTTTTCAGAAAATATCCAATAGCAGATTCAATGTACAACTGGGCATATTTAATCATGAAATTTATAGCTGTTTTAACTCTTATCATATAGAGTAAAAACTGACCTGTGAGGAAGGATGGCAGCATAGAAGTTGAAAGATAGAAAGACATCAGTATGAAGAATGGACGAGAAAGACTTGCCTGTCAGCCTCGCAGCACTTATTTAGGCTTATAAGTTGTTCACGTCAAAATACAATGTATGTATAAATGGTTAAGAGCTATTTTTTTTTATTGTACAAAACTGCAACCTCTGAAATACATGCAAAAAGGAAGATTTCAACATTAATAATTCAACTATCCCTTAGACAATTTTTAAAATTAATTAATTACTTTTTTTTACATTCCATATTTTATTCCTCACACAGACCATGCTCTGACTGTTCCACAATTTATACCATTGAAGTTTGTATTCAAAATTCTCTTTTCATAATAAAAACAGTTAACCATGGCAGACTTCTCTGACTGTACCAAATGAATAAATGATAAATGATAAAAGATGGGGCAACTCCATAACATAAGTGAAGAAAAAGACACTAATATAGCAGGGCTGAATTTACATTTTTGCTCCTTTTTCCTAATCCTGAATGATGTTGTCATTAGCTGCATATCACACAAAACAGAGCATGCAATGAATTATAAAAGGTGTGATGTAGTTTGACTCCCTTACCCAAAGAGTAAGACTTATTTAAGGCATTCAAGGAAAAATTATAGCTGACTTGAATGTGAATCCCTATTAGAAACAATCTTCTAAGTGTATAACTTTTAATAATGACCATGGTAGGCCCAATATGGTCAAAAAATAAATTAGTAGGACTCATGAGTCATTGAAATATTTTAAATATGTTAATTTTGTGAAAAATTTAAAACATAAAATGGGAAATTCTTTAGTGACATATCTTTATACCTGTAGCATTATCTAGATTTTCTTTGCTTGTTATTTATTCAAGTAAATTATTATTGCTTAAATTGTAGATTCTATAAGATATTTTACTGTTTGCGTGGTATGTTAATACTATGTAAATGGTAAAACTTTCAAAAAATTTTAAATTTTAATATGTACTTATTGATCCATATTCCATTATAGCGTGGAATTTTAACTCTAAGTTGGATACAAGAATATAGGCTTATGTTTTCTGATAACCATCCATTGGTTGTTTTTTATTATTTGGAAATATATTAAATCATCTCTTCTCATCTTCTTGGCAAGGATTCCAGTGGACATACTGCTTCAAGTTATCTAAGACTTAGCTGCATGAGCTGGCTGTAGGGTTCTTTGGTATTTCATAAGTTCACAGCAAGCCAACTGAATAATGAAGATAGTCCTTTGCATGTACCAGTTAGAAGAGAAGTGATAAAGTGCTTTATTTCCTATCTATGCCAGCAATGATCAGGACAGGATATTATGACTTCATAGAAATTCCTACATGGTTATACTTCAAAATGCTATTTAATTCTTTCCAAGATGTTCCCGTCAAATAGGAAAAGACTGGGCTGGTGACCTCATTCCTCCATTAGAAGTATTACCTGGTTATAGGAGGTGTCCATTTCAGGTTCCATATTTCCCATTGTAAGAGTCTTAGCTACCGTCATCTTCATAGAGTAGTAGGAGTTTTCATTGACCTAAGTGTCTAGCCCATCCCAGAAAACTTTCCCCGGCCGACCCTGGTCCTCTCCCATTTCTCTTTCGCTCTGCCCTATGCACAGTTGAGCCCTTCTATTCCTTTCACCATTCCCTGTTCGATCCAGTTCCCTCACTTCATCCATCCCTGGTGAATAACAATTTTATTTTCATTTCTTAGTGAGATTTAAGGATCCTCCTTGGAGTCCACATATAGTTTATTTTTGAGAAAGAAGCCAAAACTATGCATCGGAAAATATAAAACATCTTCAACAAATGTTGCTGGTCTAACTAGATTTCTACATGTAGAAGAATTCAAATAAAGGCATATCTATGACCCTGCACAAAACACAAGTACAAGAAGATCAACGTTCATAAAGGAAATTGGTCTGAATTTCTACTTCTCTGTTGATTCTCTGTGTGGTTTGGTTTTCAGTGTTACTCTGGCCTCATAGAATGAGTCTGACAATGCTTCTTCCGTTTCTGTGTTGTGGAATAGTTTGAGGAGTATTGTTATTAACTTTTCTTTGAAAGACTGGTTGCATTTAATGCTAAAACAATCTGTGCCTGTGTTCTTTTTCTTTTTCTTTTTATCACATATCTTTTTCTTTTTCAGTTGGGAGACTTTTAAAGATTTAAAGACTATTCCTATTTTTTCCTAGTATCTATTTAAATTTTTTATCTGATCTTGATTTAACTTTGTTAAGTGGTATCTATTAAGAAAATCATTCACTTCATGTAGATTTTCCAATTTGTGGAATACAGGTTTTTCAAATAGGACCTAATGATTCTTCTGATTTCCTCAGTTTGTTGTTATGTCCTGCTTTTCATTTATGATTTTGTTTATTTGGATATTTTCTCTCTGGGTTTCGTTTGTTTGACTGTCCATCTTGGTGATTTTCTCAAAACAAACAAACAAGCAAACAACCCATACTAAACACTTTTGTTTTCATTGATATTTTACATTTTTCTCTTTTTTTCCAATTTATTGATTTCATCATTTAGTTTGATTATTTCCTGTTACCTAATCACCTTGTGTGTGTTTAATTCTTTTTTTCCTAGAGTTTTCAAGTGTGCTGTCAAGTTACTAGTTTGCAAATTCTCCAATTTCTTTACGAAGGCAATTAGTGTTATGACTTTTAGAACCACCCCATACGTTTGAGTTTGTGCCTTTGATTTTTACTTCCAGACATGTAGATTAATAAGTACATATTAACTATGCTACTAAGCTGATATCATTTAGGTATGACAATATCTCCTGTCTCTACAAACTCTTCTCGTATCTCCCTACCTTCACAGATGTATTACTTTGTTTTTTGTTAATGAGCTATGAGTAGAATAGGGAAATTTCTACACAAAGTCATATGCATTGTGTTGTTTTTTCCATGTATTACTGTAGAACTTAACAAATATAGTATTTTCCTAATCTGTACATTACACATAGCAAATATTTAATTTTTATGGGAACAAAAGTATACTGAAGGGAAAGTAATAAATATTTTTGCTGGTTTTATCAATATAAATTCTGCACAGTAATGCAGTATTTAAAAAACATACCCACTGAATCAATGAGAGCCCAATTGTTAATTTTAAATGAGAGATGAGAAACAACACAAAAATTTGTTAAGCAAATAATAAGTGTGAATAAAACTAATAAGAATTCAGGAATTAAAGCTCTTGATATAAGTAAAAACTTCATATTACTGTATAATATCTACCCATTATGTGTTTTGTTGTTGCTAAGATTGTGCAAATAATATATAACTAATCTAAGTGTAGCTGTATCTGTTAGTGGACAGATCTTTGATGCATTTATAATTAGGATAAAATGTTATTCTTTTTACTTTTGAGTCCTTGGTTTTAGCCCTCTTCAGGAAATTCAAGGTTCATCCATATCTCATGTTTCACTTTGCTCTAATGGTCATGACTTTATCCAGCTTCATCTTTACACTTATTAATGATCTTACAGCACAGGAAACATTCTCTCGGAGGTACTAATTGGTAATTGAAAGAGATAAATAATGTGTATACATATGTCAAATGGGGAAACAAAATCTGCGGCTGGAAAGAGATTAAAGAAATGTTAGTAAAATTAATTGTGAAGCAGCTGTAAAACTTGTTTTAGGAAACACAGAAATAAGTATTGTTGAATTTGCAGTTCCAGTGAAATGCAAATAAGTAGGAAAAGTTACTGTTTTGCCAAACAATTATGCCACTAAGACTGTGCTACATATTGCAAGAAAAGACAAGAGTAATTACCCAAAGCATAGATCTTATAATGAACTGTTACCCAAAGTAAACTATTGTCTTTATCATATAGGCATGGCATTATGGTAGTCATTGTTATATTCTTTCTGTACAGAAGCACAGTAATAGAGGATCAGCATTTATGTAATTAAGTGTGTGTTTTGTGTGTGTGTGTGTGTGTGTGTGTGTGTATGTGTGTGTGCGTGTGGTGAATTTTGAACAGTTATATACCTGAAAGGCAAACTTATTTCTGTACTAAGATTACCCCATGTACAACCCCCCCCCTTTTCTTTTTTCTTTGAACTGAGTTCTTATCTTATATGGGAAACCTGGAAACATCTCAATGACCTCCTTCAGTGCTATATCTAAGTTCAAGGAGGAATAAATAATTGCATTTTAGTACTTAGGTTCAGTTTTTTCACCTTGATGCTCTTAAGTGACACTTTAAAACATATCAAGTGGTCAGTAATTGTGTGTGCGAGTGTGCATCATGTGAATTCTTTATTTAATTAGAATTTTATTAAATCCACTCTTCAAATGTTTTAAGCTAACTCAACAAGTTGTATAGCCCTTGCTTATACCCCACTTAAAGTATTTCAAAATCGCAAACAAATCCACATCTATCATCTGTCATTCTTAATCTTTTCTTCTAACATCAAACATATAATGATAGCACTCTCTATGTATTACTTGATTGTGGATATTAGAATAATACAATCTGTGACTATTTTATAACTGACTTCTTGAGCATAACGTAATTTCATTAACAGTCTCATGATACATATCTAATTTCTATATATGGCTGGGTAAAATTCCACTATGTGTATTTACAATACTATCTCTATCACTATCGCTATCTATCTATCTATCTATCTATCTATCTATCTAATTTATTATTTTCTTTTAGTCTTTGGCATTAGGTGAATAATGAAGAGTCATTTTCATGAAATGGTGTTAGTATATATTCATTGTTCATAATTTGTTTTAAAATTATATTTTCATACAATCATATCATATAATTTTATCATATTTAGTCTGTACAGTGTACTCTTAGGGTTTGTATTGCATCCATATAAGCTCCTTCATTCTAACACAGCTTGATTCTTCTATCATACCACACACATTAGAAACTTTATGTCCTACATAAAATAAGTATCCACAATGAAAGGAAGCATTTGATATTTGTCTTTCTGTGTCTGAATTATATTGCATAACAGGATAATCTCTGATTACATATATTCTTTCATGAATAATATAATTTTGGGTTTTTTGGTGACTAAAATGTCATTACATACGTTTGTATAATGTTAAAGGGAGGAATAATGTAATAAACATAGAATAACACTATATTGTTTTGCCAGAAACCTTAGCCAATTAGAAAGCTTAGATACTGTAAGCAGTGTTGCAATGGATCCTGATGCAAAGTTGTCTCTATGTCATATGCATTTGGTGGCCTTCAGATGAATACTGTGGAGTCATATAGATAGATCATTTAGGTAAGTTTTTAGTTTGAGAAAACTCCATATGTATCTCCAAAGTAGGCATCACATCTGACAATTGTATAAGCAATGGAACAATGTTTCCTTTGTGCTGAGATTTTTTTCATCATAATTTCCCCTTTGTTTTCTTAGTAATGGCTATTTTTTCCTAAGTGATGTGAGCTAGAATCTCCATAGTATCTCAATGTGTATTTCCTTGATAGCAAAGGCTCTCATTATTGGAATGTGATTTATAGGATTAATTTGTTGGTTTAATTTCATTTTAAATATCTTTAGCTTAAGTTGAAATGATTTTTATCATTCAAAAATTACCAGGAATGGATTAGGGAGTGGACATCATCTCTCTTTTCTAGAATAAAGGTGTCTCTCATGAGTATAAAAGGGTTATTTGTTGGATTGAAAAGCTGCCCAGACATTAGTAAGACAGGTCTTCCTTTAGGAGCTTTCCTACCTCAGTGTGGACCCTAACCCTGGGCTATGTCCTGCTTCCCATTGTTTTCCTCATGTGCTGAATGCTCATACTCCCCTTGCATGAACTTGCATCCTTGCCTCCAATGTAGTGAAGCTCATGTTTTTAGTCAACCTTTCAGCAGTTATATTCATTTTACCTGTCCTCAGGTTGTGTGTGTGTGTGTGTGTGTGTGTGTGTGTGTGTGTGTGTGTGTGTTAGTGTCTCTGGTCTTGAGTTCTGTGAGGTGACTCCAGGTCAATCTGTTCAGGTAGTGAGGGTGTCCATGTGGTTTTATGGTTCTCAGAGGTTGGTGTTGTTTGTAGTTGGAGGTTTAGAGAAGCTTTGGCAAACTTTCTGTCTCTTCAGTCTTCTTCCCACCAAAGTGTTTCTCTGGATCTTCCCTGTCAAAGCATTTTAGGTGGTGAAATGGGAAGCTGAACCCCAAGTGATCTGAGCATCTGCTTCAAGAGGCTTGTGGACCTTTAAAGAGTTTGTTTGGTTGTCTTTGCTTTGAAATTTTAGAGTAAGGCTCCTCCTCTTCCTTTATGAGCCTTGAAGTGATTGTATATGTTTATTTTCTTACAGGTCTTACCTTCAGCATTTCTGTAGTTCATCTACCTTGCCCCATGATCTGCTGATTACTGTAGGCCTCTGGAGTCTTTAAGTTGTAGTTGATATTTAAACTCAGATGGGGGTTTCTACCCTGCCTTTCACCATTTACTTCCTGGATAAGAGACACACAATCTTTATACTTTAAAAGCATCTAGTAATGCTTTAATCATCACTGAGCTGGGCAGGAACCTACCCTAAAAGCAATTAGAATCTACTTTTCTATCAATAACTCCACATTATTAGTAGCAATGTCCCTTCTGGACAGCTCTTAATACCAACTGGCCAGCCCTCCTGGCCATATTTTTATATTTCACCTAACCTATGGTGTCTTTTCCTCTTCCCACAATCTCTCCTCTTCTCTTGATTCTCCCTCTATTCCATGTTTGTGATTCCCAAGCCTCACTTACCTCAATTGTGCCTTGTAGGCATCTTTACTCACCAATCAGAGATAACTTGTGGGGCAAGGTCACACAGGGTCACTTGGGTCTACATGGGGATTTCCTGTCCCTAGGGTCAACCAGGTCTTGAGAGTCAGTATTTAGCATTACAATACATGGAAAAAGACCAAACTTCAAAACCTTTCCAACTAATAACCCTTTCCTGATCCATATATTATGTGCTCTATTTATACATTTGTGGGGGTTATAAGAGATTTCTCCTTGAAAGGAGAGGCACAATCAGTTCTTATACAGTAAAGAATAAAACCCCTCACACACTCCTTTTCCCTTTAGTCTTCTCTGTGTATATTTTTATCAGATATTTTATTGGGTAGGATATGCCTGGACAGTCAAGGGTAAAACTTAGGCATTTTTAAAGTATATGACTAATATGGCATTTTTAATATTCTTACCTAATTCCAGTAGTTTCCATTTATGCAAAATATATGTTATTATGAAGATTGAGTGAATACATATTAAAACATTATGATAAAAGTATGGCATAGTTACTAAAAGCAAACACAGACATGTATTATAATAAACATTACTTATTTATTGCAACTGGAACAGTAGGAATTAGAAAAGATAGTAAATCCTTTTAGTCTAGGAGTCTAAGAATATTCCTTAAGAACAGTATGACTGCACACAGCATTCACTACTATAAAGATGTGCTGTGAAACTTGACAAAGCATTCTTATTGATGCAAGACAAAACTAAATTGGATTCTTGACTATTCTTATAAATATTTGAATGGTTCTAGAGATACTAATAAATCTCCGTGCCTCAATTTCCCTGACATAAATTTGAAATACAATGCCCGTATTATGTATTTATTTTAAAATGCCTTAAAATCTCAGTGTAATGGCATGTAGAGCTGTAAAACGCCTGAAGGAAATTCGATATATTTAATGCACTTGGTGTAAATTGCTTTACTTTAGACCCCATTTCCTTCTTTTATAACACATCAATTATGTACAGAATTTATGCTGTATATTTTAGATTTCCATGCTTATCAGCTGTCTCAGTCTTCTAAGATATACAAACTACAAAAGTAGGGGTTCTAGCTTTTTGCTCCTGGCCATAGCCCAGCATTTAGCAGCATAGCGAGAATACACTTTAAACATATGAATATTTATCGAGTGAATGATATTTAAGAATATATTATTTTATTTTCTAATTTTTGGTACTTGATATGATAACTTTACATGAAGTCTTGACTTGCTTAATACTCTCTTTGTTAAAAACAAGCCCTTACATACATCTGAATAGGTAATGATACTTTTTTTTAAATCTTGGGATATATATATATATATATATGATTTCATCCCTACAATTGTGAATTACATAAAGATTTTCCAAAATATTTATTATTTAATTGAAATATCAACGTAGATAAGGACTCCAATAAACTGAGAAAACCAGGATTATGTTTTCTCAATAGGAAATATTGTATTTTTGGGTGGTGGTTTGTATGAGACAGGTTATCACATTTTAAATATTGTGGTATTGCAACTGGGATTTAATGACTATTGTGTATAACCCATGAAATATTTAATATCACATGTTTGTTTCTTCTGTGTTATTATATCACTTACTCACGTATATAAATGTCTACCTCGAAAATTTTAAATAAATTACTTCCTAAAATATGAATAGAAAAGATATGAAAAATAGGAAAAGTAAAAATAAAATTAATTGATGGAGGTTTAAATGTGTAAATATGGTTATTTAAAAGTAATGTGTATCCTTGGGTTGCAGATATACTTGAGTGGTAGAATTTCATGTATGAGGTTTGACTGTGATTTTTTTTTTTTTGTATTCATAATTCACACAACTACACAGTCTTACCAAGCTATAGTTCCCAAACACAGGCTAAAAGTCCTCTTTCCCAGTACTGTCACTTATTTGAGATTTCAATTAGTCACAGTCCACTAAGTTCCATTCAAATTAAGATGTTCTTTCTAATGCTAGTGACCTTAAACTCCATATCATAAAGTTGTGTGGGCATAGTATTATTCTATCATCAAATAGAAGTGTATCACTCATGTTTCTTAGTGTTAGAGTCCATAATGATGAGGATAGCCTGGCAGTAGGCACGCCTGGGGGGGGGGGGCAGAAGCATGAATCTGAAGTATCAGATCTTATCTGTACATAAGAAGCAGAGTGAATCCTTGAATTTAGGTGAGGTTTTGGATCCATAAATTTGGCCCCTATTGTGTTCTTTCTTCTTCAAGTATCCATGTCTTAAGAGATTTCGCTGACAGGACCCTGCTATATCTGTCTCTTGTGAGGCTATGACAGTGCCTGGCAAATACAGAAGTAGATGCTCACAGTTATCTATTGGATGCAATACAGGACCCCCAATGGAGGAGCTAGAGAAAGTATCCAAAGAGCTGAAGGGGTCTGCAACCCTATAGGAGGAACAACAATATGAACTAACCAATACCCCCAGAGCGCATGTCTCTAGCTGCATATGTAGCAGAAGATGGCCTAGTTGGCCATCACTGGGAGGAGAGGCCCTTGGTCTTGCGAAGATTATATGTCCCAATACAGAGGAATGCCAGGGCCAGGAAGTGGGAGTGGATGGGTTGGGGAGCAGGGTGGGTGGAGAGTATAGGGGACTTTCGAGATAGCATTTGAAATCTACATGAAGAAAATATCTAATAATATTAAAAAAAAGAATATCTTAAAAAAAAAAAATAGTCTGTAATTTTGCCAAACAGTGCCTCCAACTGAGTCAGGCTTGTTGAAACACAAAAAGTGAGCCTATGGGGGACACTTCCCATTTAAGCCACAGTGAAAGGATTTATATTTTAGAGACCAGAGATATAGTTCTAATTGTAACCCTTAGACGAGTCCTAACAGTCCAGCTACCTGTACTTTAAAATGTCAAATCACTTGAAAATAGAGCCTTTATATATAAAAATAATCTTAGTAGTGCAACTACTGAACAAGATTATCCCTTTAACTTATAAAATGGGTGTTTCAATGACAAGGTTGTAGGAGAGATTACTGTGGATACTTCGAGGCAGAGACAGGTTATGGTCTCATAAACAAGGACAGAAGAGATGCTTATGGTCTTGGAAAGGAAAAGGGAGTGTCCGTGCTGGAGGGCAAGAAGAGCACAGCTCAGCCAATATGCTATGTGAGAAGTTTCAAATCAAGAACTGTGAGAGAATAAATTCCTGCTCTCTTACGCCACCTTGTTTATGTTAGTTTGTCATTACATAATAGGCTATAGGAAATATATGCTTTCAGTAAATATATTTTAGAAGTGATTAAATGTTAAGTAATTTGCCTTTCTTTTCTGTGAAATAATGACAGAAAAATATTATGTAAAAGGTATGCCTTCTCTAGTCTGAGGAATTCTAGTATCCTCTTTAGGATGCTAACATGAGTGTTTTGTCTTTATTTACTAAATGGAAGCAAGAATAGCATATCTGAAGTTTAAAACATTCCAGATTTTACAATACTCTACATAAATTGATGTGATTTTGAAATTTTTAATCCTAATACAGGGTTTCTAACACCATTGACCACTAAGTTCTTAGATAAAAGACACACAACTTTTATTATTTACAATAAGCTTTATACAGCAAAAGAACTTGGCATATATCTACCCTCTATGTGTTTAGAATTTACTTTCCTATCTATAACTCCAATGTATTACTTGCTATGTTTCATCTGGGTTGTTTCAACTGGCCAGCATTTAGGGCCATGTTCTCTTGATTCCTAATCCATGGCATTTCTTTCTTCTTCCTTCACCTTCTTTTCCCCCTTATGGTTCTCCTCTGACCTCAAGTTTAGGAATCCTAAACCTCACCTATGTCTCTTCTGCTCAGCTTTTGGCTCTCAGCTTCTTTACTTGCCAATCAGAAATAACTTCGGGGCAAGATCACATAGTATCACTTGAATTTACTTCTAGACTCTAGTCTCTGGGGCAACTAGATGTTGCAGCCCACACTTAGCATACAATAAACAGCAAAGGACTAAACCTCAACATCAATGGATATGTGGGTTAACATGTAGAAGTGCTTTGTGACAAAATTTAGACAAATATCCAAGTTTACATGGTCAAAAAGAAATTGAGTCATTTTCCTTATCATCCACAGTTCTCTGTCCATCTACTAATTATCTAATGGGGAAAAGAGCCAGTGTGCCTATAATCCACTAACTAGAAATGCATTTTCATTAGTGATGTACTACTCTAGGACTAAATTCAATATACATGGGCAAATTACTGTGTTTTCATCAGTATTTATCTGGAAAATATTCTGCTAATCTTGGATATAATCTTTTCTAAATGTCAATACTTGTGGGTTACTAGGAAACGTGTGGCTGAGTATAAGCTGATTTAAAAAAAAAAAGACTTTACAAATTCTATCAGTTGAGAAACTTTGTTCTTATGTTTCAGACACAATTGTTTCTGAAACTATTCTAAGCATCAGGGTAAGCCAAATTCAGAAATTCTTCTTGGTTAATTTTTATGTATAACAAATTTGGTAAGGAGTAATTGGGGATCAGGTGATTATATGATTCATGTCAATTACAGAAATAAAAAGCAAAGCAATGGCAGGTACAGAAATTTATTTTCTGAAAGTCATAATTGCAGGTAGAAATGACAGGAACTTTCTTTCAATGTCGAATTTGTCAGTCATGATAGTTTTGTTGTTATTGAGAGCCATAAAGCATCTACTATTTTATTCTACTTACTAAGTGTTATATTTTATTGTTGTATGAAGCTTTGCAAAAAATAAAATAAAATATAAAGAGACTCCAAAAAGTTAGTCAGCAGAGCACTAGAGAAGAAGCCTTCCTTAGTTTATGTGGGTTCTTATTTCCTCCTAGTACAGAGGGCATGTCAGGGACTCTTCTTAAGTGCCTCCACACTTTATGCATGTTGTTACCTCAGAGAACCAGTGGGGATGGAGGCTTGTTGCTTTTATGGTAAGAAAATTCAAATCTGCCAATTGCGTGTGATAAATGAGTGGGTATTATCACTCAAAATTGTTCAGAAAGGACCCAAATCCATTCAGTGATCTGAGATTCCCCATCTCCCCTGTGTGTGTGTGTGTGTGTGTGTGTGTGTGTGTGTGTGTGTGTGTGTGCATGCACACGCACACACGCGCATGCACATGCATGTCTATGTCTTTGTGTTGGATTTACATATACAGTTCAGTTACATGTGCTCAAAAGTGTGGGTGCCTATATATAGATGTAAAATGTTGATAGTTAATATACATGGTTCATTTTGGGGCATTGTCTTTAGCTGAATCTCTAACTTATACAAATAGATTTACCAGTCAATGAGCTCCAGGAATCCATATGTTTGCACTTTCCTGGTAGAGTTCGGGTTAGAAATGAATTCAGTTTTACCTAACTCTTTACATGGGTCCTGGGGATCAAGAACACAGGTCTGCATGCTTTAGCAGCCTTTCCAAAGGAATCTTCTCCCCAGCATCTAGGACTTTTCATCCTTCCCAGAAAACACCTTCAAAGCCTTGCAAGGTAGGAAGACTCACGGCAGACCATTTTCTAAGTAATCTACTTCTCTAGACTAAAATTGTGCTCTATACTTCAAAATCTTGACATGATTGTGCTCCTTTCAAATTGATGCATTTTAGAACTAGTATAGGTTGGCCTCGAATCTCAATTTGTCTCCTTGTAGTATATTTTAGCTAAAAGAAATAAGACTCTAAGCATCAAGGTCAACTTCAACACTTACTGACTTTCTTCATAGTTCCTAGAACACACAATCAGCATTAGCCAGAAAATACCTTCTTCCTACACTGAAAGCACATTCTATCATATTTTTCTCCAGAAACTGCAGTCAGACTTGATCACAATTTATTGTCATATTTGCTTTGATTTGGATAAATACATGGGCAAATTATGTCAGTATTTGCATACTGTTTATGATATATGACATAATACATGATTGCCAAGACAAAGACATAATGAGTCTGGATTTTACATTACAACAACTGAGGAAGTCTATGGGTATTATTCCACCATTCAGTTATCTGAACTCTGATACCTGTAAAGGCAGTATTGTTTAAAACTGTCAAGCAGGGTCTGCCACTGAGTGCATCAGCCACAGCAAAATAGGTCAGAGCCAGTCATATCCACTGGACTTCTGTTTTTGTCGTTCAGATATGGGAGCCATAACATCAAAACGAATTGCCAACTTCATCCATTCCTTAGTTCAAAAGCCTTAGTTCCACATGCAAAGAGAATTTATCCCTGAGAATCTCTAGGTATCTAAGATGTTCACTCACTAATGATGTTAGAACTTTCATGTGTTTATGTTTTCTAATTCTGAACCTTAGCCTATTTCTCTCCATCAGTTTTTGCTTCACCATGCCCTAATACTCAGTAAATCTTGAATAACAATCTCCAAAATTCAAAATAAGTCCATCTGACTCCATTCTTTGTCCTGCTTATTACATAATTATAGATGTTTCCTTTGAAAAACCATCTTCACTCAGGACCTGAATGGTGAAGTTGGTAAAGGTTTCAGAATTAAAACTATTCAGAATTGTTCAGGTATTCCTACTACTGATGACAGGTTGTCTTTCCAAAATTCATAAAGTATACACTAAATATAGAATTATGAGCAAGAAATTAAAATTTGAACTCAGATTAATCCATCTTCTTTGCTTCTCAATGGAAAAATAAGGATGTCTATATATGAGAAAATGTGAATGTTATATATGGAAAATGGCCTGGGACTTGGATTCTCATCATACTGATACTCTCCTCTCTTCCTCACCCATATTTCTGAAGTCATGATTGCAATAAGCACTACAGATTGTGAATCGGTGGGGGATATTTCACCTACACATATTTAAAAGCAGACCCCATTCTATCTTTAATCCTAGATTCTCAATTGAAAATGCTTATATTCTAATTTGATAAACTGAGTTTAAAAATTATGTGTTTCGATTAACGTAACTGTTGAAAAAGAAGTAGTGTCTAGTGTAGTATAAGTCTAACACTCATCAACTTAAAAAAGAAAGATTGAGATCTAAAAAGAGGGTTAAAAGAAACAGGGACTTTTTTCCATCTACATTGATAAAATCCAAGACTGATTCCGTTCTCCAATCAGTTTTATTTCCATCAGTATCAATGCTACCCCATTTTTAGTTAATTTAGTCATGCCTTAAACATGTCTCTGAAAGGGTCATTAGGACTTTGCTAAAGTAAGTAATATGAATGATCTTTTAAGGAGAAGGGAAAAAAAGACTGTTAGAGTCAGAAGAACAGTTATTTTACTATGCAATTGTTTCTTCTAATAATGTTAGAGAAGCTACATGAAACATTGTTAAAATGGCTGCCTATCTATGACCTGAATAAGAATAATGTCTATAGAGATAACATTCAAAGGGAAAAAGTCACAGGCCATAAACAAAGAACTATGAACAACTGAGTGATACTGAGGGCAGAAATAGTATTCCACAGAGCAAACACCATTTGTTATTCAACAAAAACCTGTCAACCCTTAAAACATAGACATATACGTACCATTGTGTTGACTGAGAAGCATGTATTGATAGTTCTTAGAAATTTCTTTTGGTTGACATGGCTGAGACATCAAATCCTGGATTCTAGTCTCCTCTTCACACTTAAGGACAAATTTTTGACTTTACCAAAATGGGATTAAGATATCCTTTCCTTTTAAAATGAAAAAGATAGGTTTGCATTAATTTTATGTTTAGAATATGTGATTTGCAATATAAGCATTTTCATATACCCATGAACAATTTTATTATCCTTGGTTGGCAATTGCTAAAATAGCTTAAGCCTAGATGAAGGAATTGTCTACACACTCAAGCAGAAACATCCCTTTTTCAAATACTCTGGATTTTGCAAAAAGAAGTATCTGTAACTTCTGTCAAATGTGTATAAAATAAAATTAATATTTTCTAGTAAAGATCTATGGTGCATCTCAATCTGTCACAGATGAGTATGGTCATCATTTAATATATGGAATGACAGATAAATGTATCTATCTTACGCATGTTCATGGTCTTTACAAGTCTCGAACCATATAAACTTATTAGTAAATAGCAAAATGATCAATTTCCAGTGTTAAATTTTATATAAAGAGTACATTACAAATTAGAATTAAGTCCTATAGCAATAGCTTCTTCAGTTTTGTAAAATTGGAGGTACTTTAGGATTTCAGGAATATAAAACAATATTCAGTTCTCTTTTTCAGTTTTGTTAAGAAAACAAGGGTCACATGTAAGAGCTGAATCTTCAATTGTCTCAGATATTTCTACAAATACTGTTATCTGTCTTCCACTTCAGAGACTTGTTTAAATCAAGATGCCTTGTTACCAATGTATTTGCCTAATTTGTCTCATTGTTTTGTTTTCTGATACAGAGTTCTGCTATATAAGGCAGATTGATCTTGAACTCATGGTGATCCTTCCATTATTTTATCCCTTCCTTCACAGTGCTGATCTTAAATTCTTTGGTCATAGACTGACCTGAGGTGTTTGTTTCTTTGCTTGTTTGGGTTTGGTTTTTTGTTTGATTGCTTGTTTTGTTTGTTTTTGTCTTTTGGTGGTTTTTAAATTTTTGTTTGTTTGTTTGTTTGTTTGTTGTTTCTATTCTTCTTGTTACTCACTCCTGTATTTGTAGTCTACCCATGCCTTACTTGCCCAATACTTCTGTTCACAACTAAAATTATGTGTGGATAGAGTAGACATTAAATAGCAGATCCAAAAGATGTTTCATTTTGAAGAAATAGTTTTAGATACTTTTCTTCATGGCTCATATTTATACCAATGATCCCATAACTAAAGTCTTAATTTTATTTTTGAGCCTTTTTTCTCCCTCAGGAGTTGAAAGCATCACATTGTTGAGGTTGATTTTATAGGCATAGTGACATCCCTTCTCTCTCCATCCTAACCCTTGCAGTGCTCCACAGCTGCTTTTGATGGGTCAAATTACAAAACAAGTACAGTCATAATTGGTCATCCTTTCCCTATATTTCAAAGCATATTTTTCATGCCACACATGTTGACACTGGATTATGTTTACTTTGCACTATGTGTCCACACAAACATCATCACAGAGTTGACACTATAGCTAGAGGAAGGAGAAGTAACTGAGCTGCTGTGCTGTGTGAAGAGAGCAAGAAGAATGGGACTTTAAAGTGCTTGCCTAAACTTAGAGTACTCATGGTAAGTGAAACCATGAAGAAGTTAGACATACATTTCTCACTGAGTAAAACATGTATCCAGTGAATATTCAGTTAATTTGGAAACACATAGATACTATGTGTTATAATATAACTGCCTCATGTTGTTTATTTATCCATTTTACAGATAAAATTCCAATATCCACCTTGACACTGAGTGAAGAGATTGGAAGGAACTTACCAAAGAATCTAGTATTTTGCAATTTTGACATGAAAGCCAGACAGATGATTTCACTCATCACATTGAGTTCCTGATATTTTAAAGCAAAGTTCAAACCCACAATTCCAGCTATAATCAGATATATAAATAAGTGAATGCTGATTTAGATTTTTCCTTTGAAATCATTCACATGTACAGTTTATGTTTTTCTTGACCTCACAGCCCAAAGCTATAGGATAATACCAATACGCACACATACTTGACAATTTTCTGATTCTCTGAATATCATTAGAACTGGGAAAACCCTTTAAAAAGTCCAGTGGACTTGTTAGTAAGCCAAATCATAATCAGAACTCATTTTGAAAACTCTGTTTCCATGGAAACATTGACTATCCTATTATTTATAAGACTCTGATTTTAGTAAGGGAATTGACTACATATTCTACAGAAAATTATTTATGAGAAGAAATTCGGGATGTCAGTCATTGAAACATGTAGAAAAGATCATTGGAAAAGGTGAAGGTTTTTGTGACTTAGACAGGGGATCACACAGAAATACTTTAGTTGAACCGTACAATTTTATGAAAGTGATAGATGGATTCCTATTCTTAAGGTCTTATGCAATTTCCTCTCCTATAAAAACAATATTCTTTGTTCTGTAACCCAAAAGCTGATAATTGGCTTCAATGTTTGATTCACTAGTGAAGCTCTTGAGAATAACTCTCTGGTTTCGTGATGCCTGCCTTTTTTTATAGTGCAGTTTCCTTGCTTTGCACAGTGGTGAACTGCTGAAATGGGGTTGAATCCCCATTGAGGGCCTAGTTTTCTGATCATTTTTGGGAAGCTTATAAGGATTATACAGGATTTTTTACCAGGCAGATTTGCTGTTATCAGTGGCAGTGTTTCTTATACATTTCTGTGGGAAGACATGTGACTGAAACATCTATAAAATTCTGGTTTCTAGTCTTTTCTTAAGACTTAACGACAGGATTTTGACTATCATGAGAATTATAAAATAGGACAAAAAAGTATAAAATTCTTTTCCAAGTCTCTTTTTTTACAGTCCAGTCATTACCACCATCCCACTCTGCTCTCCCACAGTTCCACATCCCATTGCTCCTTTCCCTGTCTCCTAGAGGATGTTCCCTCTTCAATCATTCCTCCAAGTTGCCCCACTCCCTGGGGCCACCAGTCTCTTGAAGGTTAGGTGTATCTTCTCTCACTGAGGTCAGAACCAGAAGTTCTCGGGCCAGCTAATGTATACTACCTGCTTTTCAGCCTTTCCCTACTTCAACCACAGGGGTCCCCCACTTTAGACCATTCATTGGATGTTAAGTATCTTCATCTGTCTTAGTCAGCTACTTATTGGGCCTCTCAGAGGGCAGCCATGCTAGGCTTCTGTATGTAAGCACACCATATCATCAGTAATAGTGTCAGGCCTTAGAGCCTCCTCTTGAGATGAATCTTAATTTGGGTCAGTCAACGGACTTCCTTTCCCTCAGGCTTTTCTCCATTTTTGTCTCTTCGGGTTTTTTAGACAGAAACAATTCTGGGTCAGAGATTTTGACTGTCAGATGGCAATCCCATCCTTTCACTTGATGCCTTGTCTTGCTATAGGAAGTGAACTCGACAAAACCCCTCTCTCCACTGTAAGGCATTTATTTCATCTAAGGTCCCTCCCTTTGAGTCCTGAGAGTCTCTCACCTCCTAGGTCTCTGATCCACTCTAGAGGGTCCCCCCACTTCTTTCCCCTCGAGTTGAAGATATCCATTCTTTCTGCAGGTCTTCAGGGCTTCTCTCCTCTTCCCACACCCAATACTTGACGATGTTCCCTTTTCTCCTCACCCTCTACCTCCCTCCAAAGTGACATTGAAGCATCCCTACTTTGACCCTTCCCAAGACTTCTTTTAAAATGGGAGGGATAGGCTTAGATTCAGTTTTATGGTCAGAATTTATTAAATAAGGCTTTTCCCAAAATATCCTGAATTGATTTAAGTTAATAAGACCTTCTTTCTATCTTCCTTGAAGTCTTTCTTTATGTGGATATAAATCCATGGCTGAAGTACTACAAATCATGAACAGAATCCCATTGTGCAAAAAGAATCATTTCATCAGCACCTTTGTGCTGACTGCATGGCCTCTTACCATGTGTTTACAAATTCCAATATTATTTCATATCACTTTGTATTTTGAGGTCTGCTCAAAGTAATTTTCATCTGGTATATAGCCTAGCTTATCTTTTGAATGTTTGCTGATAATTGAATCAGATCATATTAAAGATATAGTTTTTGTTTTGCCTAATATTTAAAATTCAAAACATATTTTATAAAATAAATGGAGAAAAAGGTAAAGGATGAGGGGGGGAAGATAAAAGGAAAGAGTTGGGCAGCAAGATGACAGAAAAGAGAAGAACAGTCAAATAATTTCACAGATACCTGTTGAGAATTCACATAAATATAAAGGTCTTGCCCCAAATCACAGGGCTTTTTGTATGACACCAGGACAAGCCACTTGCATAGTTTCAGGCACAAGTAGAAGTTTTGAAACATTATCTTCTAGATTAGAGGAAGGGCTCTGTTTCCAGTATATGTGGGTCTTTCCAATACCTCCTATAATTCTTAAGGCAAATTGAAATGAGTTTAGAATTCATAACCTGTGTGTCTTAGGAAACATGGTGTCCTACAGGGAAAAAAAAAACAAAAAAAAAAGAGAGAGCGGAGAAGAGCTGGTGAGTGAAACATGAGAAGAAGCACAGCATTTACTTGTTGATTTCACCATTTTACATGCGTGAGCCTCATGATGCCTGTACAAGTACAATTTGATGTCAAACAATGATAAATAAGAAGAGAAGGCAAAAGAGGGGAGAATGTGTGTTAATGTTAGTGAGATGGTATCAGGAGGAGTTCTAGGCCAGCTTGGGATATGTGGAGGGATGCTGTCACCAAGGATAGATCACCATAGATGATATCGTGGTGATATCATAAAAATAAAAATTATCACAGTATGTGCTGCAGAAATGTGACATGAATGCATGCTTGTGGCCAAAATAAACAGTGCAAAATCTGTGGATTGAACTGAGGTATAAGCCTATGTTCTTTGCAACAGTGGATCACAGCATTAACTTCTAAATGTCTGAAGCTGAATTTATTTATTTGTTTTTAATTAATTACATTTAACTTTTATTTTTTGAGAGTTCTGTGATTTGTGTCTTGTTTAGATTCACATATCTTCCACTGTTTACCAACGCTTTTGCTGTTTTCTGTCCTTTAAAAAATCTACCAGATCAATTGCACTGTCCAAATGTGCATGGTCATGTGATCTCCCATTGAATCATGACTGACTTATCAGTGATACTTTCTTGGGGAAAACTGACTCTCCTCCTCCTAGGAGTTATATATTGTCAGTAGCTGCATTGGGTAATGGAATATTTCAAGGAGAACTCCCAACTCTGTACTGGATTATAGTCTGACTGATAGGGCTTGTACAATGTTTATTCATGCTACCACAGGCACTGTAAGGTCATATGTGCAAATTCCCTGATGTGTTCAGAATACACATTCCCTGATGTGTTCATTGGTAGACATCCATCAGTTCTGTCTTTTATACGTTTTGGGACCCTCTTCCACATAGATCACTGAGTCTTAGGAGTTAGATAAGGGGTGTTCTTTAAATGTTCCTTTTAAGACTGAACATTTGGAAGTCTTTTATTCTCTGTACCTTGGCCAATTATGGGTCCAACCACCCTCTTTTGTAAAGCAGATGTTTAAATGTAGATGGGAAATTGTGTTAATGGTTTTTAACATTATTTTCTGATTTTGGAAATGGATATTTTTAAACAAACATGAATACATGTCTATATGTATATGTAAAAAGAGTATTGGATTTACAAAGAAAAAATACCAAAGAATTTCATATTGAAGGCATGTAACTGTAGCTGTATACTTAGGTGTTTCTTCCTTTAAAGTATTGTTCTGTAACTAGACAACAAATAGTGTAATTTTCAATGTCATAATTTTAGTACACACAAAATTTACTACATGAACAACTAAAGTAAGAAATTAATAATCATTGAAGATTTTGTAACAGAATGGCTATATAGAGGATAATATTTAATTATAGGCATTTTATATTTTATATAAATATTTTATATAAGCTTTCAAGGCCAAAAACATTGAATAGATTAAGAAGAATATTAAATTCAGAATCAAACACTTTTCTTCCTATTGCATAAGCTCCATCTTTTAAATTTCATTTGCAAATATAAAGGGAAATTCAGGGGTATATTTTAAAAGAATATGCATGTCCATTGTCTGCATAACACTACTTGCTGAAATGTGAGTATCTGGGTCCTTGATGTCACACTAACAAGTCAGCGATTCTATTTATTGGAAATGTATACATTACAGATGGGGTAAACAAAGTGAAAGAAAAAAAAAGCTTTGAAACTCAAATCAACATTTTAAGAGCTGAACTTGCAAACCTAAAAATACAAAGTGATGACAGTATTATCAGAGACAGCTTTAAAACTCTAAAGGAATTTAAGTGTGAGGACTACTGTTTGTTTTGACATAGCTGGTGAGCTGATAATTTCTTCTTGCTAACCCATTTTTTCTTAGCAAACCTATGTCTAATCGTGCTGATAAAACACATCCAGAATGATTTATTAAGGAGGCAAGACTTGTAACAATCAGAAAGGGAGGCTGTTTAGGCATCAACCGAAGATGATTAAACCAGGAAGTTTGCTATACTACATACAGTTTTATTATAAATGTATACATTCACAAAGGTAAAAATGTCTCACACATACACACCCTGACATACATTTTACTCACACACATACATACTCACAAATGCAAAAATGCACACCCATATACCCAAACAACATTTTATGCATGCCCATATACATAATGAAAATACATATATACACACATACACACATACATACATATATTGTACACATGCATGAATATTTACACACAAACACACTCAAGAATGCACATACATGTAAGCATATACTATTTGCATACACTTAAAATCACACATAAACACTCATACATGATCACATACACACGTACAAACACATGCATATACACCCATAGTGATGCTCATGGGTAGCATATTTTGAAAAAAAATTGATCTAGGTTCCAGAGCTTCAAATTTTGGGTCAATAGAACATACTCATGAAATTATAAATTCATATGAAATAGATAAAGGTGAAAGCCCTTAATTTAACAATAAGAAAACAAATCAGTTGCTTTGAAATTCTCAGTTCAATATATAGGCTCTGAATTTGTACCTATCTATCTCTATCTCTATCTATCTATCTATCTATCTATCTATCTATCTATCTATCTATCTATCTATCTATCTATCTAGGCTGTTTTCATTTCAAAAGTATTCACTTGACATATGATCTCTTCGCTCAAAGGTAAATGATGCCACTACTTGCTAAGAATTCAGTTTCTGATGCTTGAATTCGGTTGCTCATTTCAATATTTATCATTTATTTTGATACTATTTTACAAGATTGGAAGTACTCTAATGAGATAAATCCTTCTCAGGTTCCAACTATCTTCAGCTTCCTAACCATACCATTGTATTTTTACCCCTCAAAAAGAAAACCCAGTTACTTTGAACAAATACACTATGATTTTATAATGTGAATCAAGATCATTATTACTTGTAAAGTTTGCAACCAGCAATCTCTCAATTTTGATGCTTATTTTGCCTTTGTTAGAATATTACAACTATATGGAAGAAGGCCTTCATGCTTGTGCTTTCACACTAACTTTAACGATTCAGTAGTGATGTCATAGAAAAGACATGTAACCTTTCCAGGGTGCCTTAGTTGTGGCAACAGTTTCAAAATAAAGCTAAGGTGTTGGACAGATGAGTTACAAAAATTCTGGCAAATTTAAATTTTACACTGAATATATTGACTTGACATTTAATTTTCCCTTATCATATACTTAGTGCTATTATTAATTGCAGATTTTTTAAAATAGACTGATTTTAATGAGGTTAATTATTATAATAAAACACATATATTAAAAAGTTCCATTTAAACAGCACCATGCCTATGGGTTAGACAAATACAGCACAAAATGAGGGCAGCCTTTAGTGAAAAAGTAGCAAAACAACTGAAATTTGAGTAAAATAAGATCTTTATTAAAGAACCATTTACTTGTCTAAATCTTTATAATAATTTTTCACAACCAAGGGATCTAAAACAATTTTTTTTTCATCATGAAATTTTAGAAATTAAAAATAACAAATTGTTTTCAAACGTGGATTCTATTTTAACAATTTGAGAGGGTTTTTGTTTGTTTGTTTGTTTGTTTGGTTGGTTGGTTGTTTTTTGCATTTCTTTCCAACGGAACTTTAAGGACATTCTCATATTTCTGCTCTTGTTGCCTATTTCAGCTCCAGCCACTGCTGTCATTGAATTCCTCTCTCTCTAGTCCTGACTTTCTTAACTGCATATGTTTTTGTAGGAGGCTTTGTGATAATCTTAGACTTGCACAATTAATGCTGAATAATTTCTATTTCCAACTGAAAGTGCTCTTCATTTTATCAGCTAAGTCTATTTAGTCATAGGGATGACATACTCACAGAATAAAGAGATTATAATATATGGTTTTGAGGGGTGGACCATTGTTCTCTCTGATTAAAAAAGGTATACATTTTGTGGCAACAAGAAAGGAGTCAACTAAAATATGATTTTAGTCAGATATTTTCTTGTTTGATATCCAATAGAAGTAATAATCTTCTAAAAATGTATGACAAAATTAGAATTAAAAGAAATTTCTGAATTGGACTAATATATTTATAGAGGTCAAACATTTGTGTTTCTTCAGGAAGATAAATTGTTACTCATCTAAAGAGAACTCTTAGAATAATTTTAACATTCTAGTTTAAAGAAAAAATTTTCCTGAGAAAAGCACAGTTGCTTAAAGTAATCCAGAATTGTACCTTCAGATCTTGCTTACTCTTGACTGATTTCTCAGCTTGTTTACTAGTATACTGTTCACAAGTTGAGCATTGTAAGCTCAAATATGAAGACTACATCCCACTCCAAAGCTTGATAGACTTTTCAAAGGTAAGAAAGGGTAGATGAGCTTTCTATCAAAACATGGCAATGTTTTGACATGACTCTCTACTCTGATATCAAAAGATTGCAAAGGACATGCCCTTGGAGCTTCTTTCTGATGTCACTGTGTGATCTGAATGAATATTCATGCTATCTCGTGTCTGTGATGCTGTCACGGTCCCATCAGTTATTAAGCAATGACAACATGATGTTGTTTTGATGATTCTTGTTTTATTATTCCTACCAACTGCTGCAATCTAGACATTAACATCAAGGTTCAGTCTCCAAACGAATCCTGACATTACTTTAATGGCATTTAAAAATAACATGCAAATTGTGAAAAAAATGTATAGGAAAATATAGCAAAGATCTAACAAGAAGCATATATTTCTATCTTTAATAGCTTTATATTTTTCATGGAAATGTCACAGCAAGACTTATTGATATGTGTGATTACTATTCATTGATTATATTATGACATGACCTATTAAAATCATAAATGATGTCTATGAGTAAAGCCTTTACCTTATTGGAATACTAAGATACCTTTAATCCAATAAAATGTTATCAAAATTCATTTCAATATATTTGAAATTTAAATGGATATCAGATCCTTCTATTTTTAATATATTGGTTCAATATGAAATATATTTCATTGTATCAAATGCAATGAGACAATTCTTATAAGAAAAATTAATTAGTATTTTCTTATACTCTCCACATTGCAAGTGTAATAGAAATGAGTCTCCTTTCCACCATACGAAACAGAATAAATAACCACAAATCAATTAATATCAAAGACATTAATTAGTGAAGAACAATACTCTCACTGTAGTATATAAAGAATAAAATAAAATAAAATAAAATGAAGCCTATACCAGGATAATTTGCAGCAAATCCCCAAATTCCATCAGGTATGTCTTCAAGTCAGATTGCAGAGGACAGAGATCCTTAAGAAAACAAATTCTGAAAATACAGACATGTATCTAGGAAGACACAAGATTCCCTAAGTTTGAAAAGCAGAGAGCAATGCAGAACACAGCTGCAAGAGAATGTGAGCGACCTACAGAAAATGCTACTCACACATGATCATATGTCGAGCCACTGATGTGAAGAATATCCCTGAGGCTGAGCAAAGGGACACAGAATTGACAGTAGCAGTCCCATACAACTTCAGGAACAGAATTTGTTGCAAGTAAAAACAAGAAACTTGCGTTTTCAGAGAAAACTGAAAAAACAAAAAACCAAAAACAAAAAACCAAAACAACAAAAATAAGTGAACAGAAATTCAGTGTCTTATTGGAAGATGATACTAGCCTTAATGGGAACAACACCCACCCTCACCTAACAACTCTTCAATGTTGCCTCAAAATATTTTTAGAAACCCAGTTTCATCAGCACTGAAAGTCAAGATATAAAATATAAAAATTTACCACATACAAATAAAATTCACTATAGTTGGTAACATTATGCAAGCACATCAAACAATAATAAAATGAAAGAAATACACAGGAACCAGGGCTCATGGAATCAGCTTGCAAAACTATCTGGGATGTTGTAGCTGTACTAATTAGTGTAAAAGTTACATATATACCAAATAAACTCATACTTAATACCAAATATTATGGAATATATAGATGAGCTGCAGCAGCTTGAGATAATTTGACTTCTGGATATTCTTCAGGAAGACCTGCATTTGATATTCAATATGGCAATGGTGGCACAAAACCACTTGTAAATCCAGTATCAGAAGATCTAATTCTACCCCCTATTCTCTGTGAGCACTAGGCATACAAACTATACATAGACATATAGGAAGACAAGACCTTAAACATACATACTAAAATATTTTAAAGTATTGTGTTGCAGGCTATAGTCAGAATCAAATATTATAAAAGAATTAATAGACAAACCTGGAAAATATAATTTTACTGAAAGAAGTTTGTAGGACAAGAGAAATTGACAATGATGAGCTTATAAACTGATAAAATTTGAAGTAATCTAATTTAAATACAACTTGAGAAAAGTAAGGATCAGATAATTAAAAACTGACTGCAGTTCTTCTGAATTAGATGAAACTTGTGAACATAAAATAGAAAAATCTCAATGTTCTTCAAACAAACAAGCAAAGACAACAACAAAAAACACTAAGAAAGGTATACCAAGGTCACATCATTTAAAAAAATTTCTTACAATTATAAATGAAATATTTCTTTTTCTAAACAGGTTATAAAAAGACCTGTCAACTAAGGAACAAATACTTCCATGGTGAAACATGAGAATAGAATGGAACATTTCTAATGCTCTTTAGATAAGAAAAACAAAAACAACAACAACAAGACCTAAAAAAACACCCCCAAAAGAAAATTTACACAGACAAATTTATTAAAAAGAGAAAATAATAGAGATATGTAAAAATTTTAAAATGTGCCATTGGAGTCATATTGCAAAAGTATTATAATTATATTTATCTTTGTGTGTATGTGTTTTTGTTTTGTTTTGTTTTGTTTTGTTTTGTTTTGTTTTGTTTTGTTTTGTTTTTGACAAGATTTCTCTGTATAGCCCTGGCTGCACTGGAACTCACTCTGTATACTAGGATGTCCTCGAACTCAGATATTCATCTACATGTGCCTCATGGATGTTATGAATAAAGGTATGGGTCAGAATGTCCATGTGAAATACCTCATTCTAACAGAAAGAAAATGATTGAAAAGCATAATTCACAGGATGGAAAAAAAGCTTTATTATATATGTCTAAGACAAAGGTTTGATATTTGATATATATGTAAAGAACTGCAAAAATTAAACACCAAAACTGTTAAAACTGACAGTTAAAAATGAACTCATCAAATGAACTAAAGATTCTCAAAAGAAGAATCACAAGTGCCCAATACAATAGTTTAAAAATATTCAATATTTTTTCTCTTCAAGAAAATTTTTACCCTAAATAAAAGCTATTTGGTGATGTGATTTCACCCTAGTCAGAATGCCTGTGATCAGTAAAACAAATGATAATAAATACTTAGCAAGGCTGTACAGAAAGTGAAGCCCCTGTCCTCTACAAATTAAATTTTAAACTGCCACACTCATTATGTAAATCAATATGGAATTTCTTTTTAAAAAGAAAAACAGAACTATTCTATGTCTTATCTATGGCACTTCCTAGGCATAAATTTATAGGATCACATTTATTATCATAAAAGCACTGCTGTCCGATCCAGCAGGACTCAGTTATTCTGTGGGTCGAGGGGGACTTGGGTCAAGAAAGACCATGGGCCTAGGCCTGAAAAAGAAATGGGAGGGGAAAGGAAGAAGACCAAGCAGAGGGACTCCTGTCAAGGTCTGATTTTAATGAGGCAGAATACCCAGTTATATACACATGGTACAAGGAGATAAGAAGGGGCTGAGGGGAAGAACAAAGGCTCAGGGAGAAGGACATCTAAGGTGGATGGGCAAAGGACATCTTGGAGAGGATGCTGATAGCAGGCGAGGGACATCCTGTATGGGAGGATGCAGAGCGAAGGACATCCTGTAGATTTACTTCTGAATGTTGGCTAAGAGCCCCAGGTGCTCATCCAAGATAAGTGTTGGCTAGTTCTCAGGGTCAGCCTTGCATGAAGGGGGTGGCTCTGATTCTCAACAAAGGACCATTTGGTTTTCAGAGTCTGGTTTCCCACAGTCTGGTCTTGTACACACTGCCACATGTGTTTGTTGCTGTAATATTTATACTATCCAATTTTATCATGATAGATGCTCATCAACACAACAGACATTGAAAATTGTTATGTATGAACAATGAGAGTTTACTCATGTTTAGAAAAATTAAGAAAACTGGCAGCAGTTGTGGTTGCCTGACTAAGGTAGGGCTAGTCATGAAATTCCCTCTTAGCTAAGGTGCTATGGATTGTTGATAGCTTCTGGCAGAGTGAGAGTCAGATTTCTTAAAGGGTTTGGCTCCTAATAGTTAAAAAAATAATTCAGTGTTTGGCTTATAACACATACAGTATATAAACAGGACAAGTAAGAGTTGAATTGTGTTTGTGTGTGTGTATGAGTGTGTGTGTGTGTGTGTGTGTGTGTGTGTGTGAGAGAGAGAGAGAGAGAGAGAGAGAGAGAGAGAGAGAGAGAGAGAGAATAGAAAGTAAACATAGGGGAGGAGAGTGATCATATCTCAAGCATAGTTGGACAAAAGGAATGACTTCTACTGTGTTATTGATTTAGATATATATTTTAAGAACAAACTGAATAATTTCTAAGTTTCTATTTAAATGAAGAAATAAAAACTCTTATTTTCACTTGAACAATGGGTCATCATTGTAGGATAGTAAATGGTCTAAATTTGATAATGTTGTATCTCTAACTGTCACCTCCTACTGTTGTAGGCCCAAAGAGTGTAAAAAGGACAGTATTGGATGATATAGTTAGAACATATGCAATATTGATATATCTCCCACTTAATATGGTCAAGGCTTATGTTGTCCTCAATTATAATATTGATGTTAAAGACTGCCAATGACAGAGTACCCCAGTTTATGTAAGACAAAAAGGTTTAATGTTGTGACATCTACCCAAATGTGACGAAGGGACATGGAATGAGCACATGATGTGTGAAAACGTACTGTGTGAAGAATTGGTATTAATAAAATTACCTGGTGTATGTATTCAAATGTTAAATGAGAAGGTGCATGTATTCAAATGTTAAAAATATGTGGCATGTATTCAAATGTTAAATATGTGGTATCTATCAGACAAAATGAGGAAAGATGCAACAAGCCATATTTGTGTTCACTTGTATATATTCGTGTCTTATATTTGTCATGCATCATTTTTTCTGCTTGGAGTTCTCTACTTTGTTGTATCTGGGTTTTATTTTTATTAATTTGGTTGAGTTCATGACAATAATCTCATCAAATATTTATTAAACCTTCTTTTACTTCTCTTATCTTTGTGAAATTTAAATTATACATACACTGGATATACTTTTTGTCAACCTGACATTAGCCTGAGTCACGTAGTCAGAGGAAACTTCAATTGAGAAAATGTCTCCATTAAGTTGGCCAGAAGGCAACTTTATGGGGGCATTTTCTTGGTTAATGGCTTTTGGGGAGGTCAGGACAGTATGGATAATGCCATCACTAGGCACATAGGCCTGATTAATACAAATAAAGCAGGCTGAGCAGCAAGTAAGCAGCTTTCCTTCATTATCTCTGATTCATGTATTACCTCTAGTTCCCTGCCTCTAGTTCTTGTTTTAGCTTTCCTTAATGGTGGACTATAAGGTGTATGGTATAATAAAATGTTTTCTCTTCTGGTTGCTTTGGGTTAAATGTTACCACAACAATAGAAATCAAACTAAAACAACAGATAACAGGAATTCTTTATTTTCTCTCAATCCTTTGATTTTTTTTAATTAATTTATTTAATGTATGTGAATACACCATTGCTGTCTTCAGACACACCAGAAGAGGGCATCTGATCCCATTACAGATGGTCGTGAGCCACCATGTGGTTCCTGGGAATTGAACTCAGGACCTCTAGAAGAGCAGTCAGAGCTCTTAACCACTGAGCCATCTCTCCAGCCCAATCCTTTGGTCTTTAAGTGTAGACTTATATGTTTTGCTTTGAGTGCTTTGGTTTGTTATATCTCCAAGTTCCCTTTTGTTTTATCAGCTGTGCCCAAAGGATTCTTGAGTCCAACCACACTGGGAACCACGTTTCAAATACATGGATCTGCCTATGATATGTCAAACACACAAAGCATTTCTTTTTTTTTTTTAGATATTTTCTTAATTTACATTTCAAATGCTATCCTGAAAGTTCCCTCCTCCCTCCCACCACCCTGTTCCCCTCCCCATCCACTCCCACTTCTTGGCCCTGGCATTGCCCTGTATTGGGGCATATAAAGATTGCAATACCAAAGGGCCTCTCCTCACAATGATGGCCAACTAGGCCATCTTCTGCTACATATGGAGCTAGAGACACGCAATCTGGGGGTAATGGTTAATTCATATTGTTGATCCTCTTCTAGGGTTGCAGACCCCTTCTGCTCCTGGGGTTCTATCTCTAGTTTCTTCAATGTGGGCCCCGTGCTCCATCTTATAGATAACTGTGAGCATCTACTTCTGTGGGAGTCAGCTATATCAGGGTCCCTTCAGTAAACACTTGCTGTCATATGCAATAGTGTCTGAGTTTAGTGACTGATTATGGGATGGATCCCCCGGTGGGTTAGTCTCTGTATGGTCCATCCTTTCATCTTAGCTCTAAACTTTGTCTCTGTAACTCCTTGCGTGGGTATTTTGTTTCCTATTCAAAGGAGGAATGAAGTATCCACGCACTGGTCTTCCTTCTTGATTTTCTTGTGTTTTGCAAATTGTATCTTGGACACATGCTCCACTATGTTCATAGCAGCCTTATTTATAATAGCTAGAAGCTGGAAAGAACCCAGATGTCCCTCAACAGAGGAATAGATACAGAAAATGTGGTACATTTACACAATGGAGTACTATTCTGCTATTAAAAAAATGAATTTATGAAATTCTTGGGCAAATTGATGTATCTGGAGGACATAATCTTTAGTGAGGTAAACCAATCACAAAAGAAGTCATTGGATATGCGCTCACTGATAAATGGATATTAACACAGAAATACAGAGCATTTCTTTAGAGTCTGGGCAGAGTTTCTACTGAATCTCCTTTTCATGTATGCTGTCCACTTTTTCTATATTAATCATAATTACTTTATAGTTTCTGTAATTTATTAAGTATCTGCATTTAAATTTAGTTTTAAAAATCATTTTATTTGAAATAGTATGGTTTCCTTAGAAATAATTTTATATGGTATGTTTTTGTTTTAGTTGAGTATTAGTCACAATGTGAATAAGAGGAAGAACACAGTGAATCATAGTTCTAGAGGTCTGCTAGTTTCTCTTAACTGCCATCAGTAGCCATCCCCCAGACATTTAATGAGAACCTCAGATAAGGCATTGTCTATATCATATCGGCCACCCTGTAGACTTTTGTTTTTTTCAAGGATTGACTTATTTTTTAATGATGTGGTAGGGCACAGCTTATGGTGAGTGACACTGTCTCTAAACAGGCTTTCTAAAACTGCACAGGAAAGTTAGCTAGACTGAAGCTGGTCTGCAAAGATGCATCATCTTCTATGGTTTCTAGTGTTCCTTGGATGTGAATGAGTTTCTTCATCAGATGTAATGCTGAATCAAATAGCATGATAACTTCAGTTTTTATATAATTTTATAAACCTTGTCAACTCTAAATAGTTAGCACTATCTTTGTTTATAGACTTAGCTTTGTAATACTTGTCTTTCTTTGCTTAAAATCATTTCAGCATTTTCTAATTATGTGGAGTAAGTCATTTAATTCTAATGTTTTTATATATGTATGTATTTCAATTATATGAGTGCCTCATTTTTCCTCTCTTGCCCCAATAACTTCCTCCCATTGATTTTCTCCATTTCTTTTTCTTTTATTAGATTTAATTCTTTATTAGTTAAAATTTATTTACATAGGTTTTTTCACAAATATATCTTAAATGCTGAGCATGTTTTCCATATATTACCCTATGGTTTTATTTGACTAATTGTTATTATTTTTGTTTGGTTTTATTTTTGTTGTATCTTTCACTTGTATTGTCAGTCTCATCTGCATACTTACCATTTTTTTTAACTTTCAGGTAACATAAACAGAAATTTTATATATATATATAAAATTTTTATATATATATATATATATATATATATATATATATATATATATATGAACTGCAAATGATAAAAGATGTGTACTTTTATTTTTCTGAGACTGTCTTATTTAATTTAGGATGTTTATCTCCAATTGAACTTTTATTTTCCTACAAATGATGTAAATTTGTTGTTATTCATTCCTGAAAAAAATCATTGAAACATACGTATATGTATGTAAATATACGTATATATCTATATCTATATCTATATCTATATCTATATCTATATCTATATCTATATCTATATCTATATCTATATCTATATGTGTGTGTGTGTGTGTGTGTGTGTGTGTGTTCACACATGTATGTATGCATGTATGTCTGTATAACACAGCACATTTTCTTTATTCACCCTTTAGGTTTTAGACCCATGTTGATTCTATAGTTTACCTTTTGTGAATAGTGGTGCAGTAAACATCGATGTGCTAATATCTCTGTGATAATTTGAATCAGAATCCTTGAGTAAATACAAAGGAGTGTTACAAATGTGTCATATAATAGACTTACTTTTAATTTACATTTTTTTTTTTCAGAATGGTACATACTAACTTTCACGGTGGCTGGCCTGGTTCACAGTCTCACAAACAGTATATAAGATTTTCCCTTTTCATATCCTCAGCAACATTTGTTGTTTGATGATGACTATCATTTTGAAAAGAGTAACATGGAATCTTTATGTAGCTTTGATTTTCTTTCCTCTGACAGTAAGGATGAAGTTTTTAAATATATTTATTTCTCATTTGTACCTCATCTTTAAGAACTGTCTAGTCATTTTATCATCTCATTCATTGTTTGATTATTTTGTTTACTCTAGTTAGACTGAGTTTCATGTTATACACTAAGATATTTGATCAATGTAGAGTTGATTTCTATGCAGATTGAGAAATAAGGGTCTAGTTTCATTTTTCCACATGTGGATATCCAATTTTCAGGGGTCCTTTTGGATTGTTCCCTCTGGGCTATTTCTTGCAGATGTCCACTGTACTGCTTGTAGGCTGTACTTACATTCCCTTAGAGATACTCTGGCTTTGGTGAGATCACTACCTCCCAGAATAAACAGAGTTCTGTTTCTAAATTTCATTTTCACAGCCTAACAGTATTCTGCTGGCCAGGATTCAGCACAGAAACCCAAAATACTTCCTGTGAATTTCCCAAGAGCTTGGTTCACAGAGTCTCTGGCAGCCAAACTGTTGACTCAGTGGGGTCTTTTTCAAATGGTATCCAGGCCGTAGCTTCTCTCATTGTTCAGTGCTGAGAAATGAGGGTTTCCCTGGCATCTCTCCTTGCTGCCAGCAATACTGCTGTAGACCTTTTGCCTGACTTTTCCCTGTGCTTCAGCCTTTTCAACTGTCCATTTACAAAGTTATGGAGTAGATTTTCTAAGTCTATCTGTTTTAACCATGGCTGTTGTTATCTTTTGTTGGTACCTTTTCTCCTTGGAAAGGCAGAGGTCCTTAGACAAGCCAATCTTGTCTCTGTTTTCTCCCCTAATTTGCAAAATTCCTTATCTTACCTTGCTATTCAAGCTAGGGGGATTCAGGGATGGCTCAGCAGTTGAGAATGCACTCTTCTTCAAGTGAACTGAAGGGCATGTCAGGCAGCTCACACTCATCTCTAACTCTCTAGAAGATTTGATACAGTTGGCATCCAAAGTTTCTTGTACTCATTTAAAATGGATTTCCACAAAGCAAATGCACATAAAGCATAATTAGAAATAATAAGAATAAACACAGGTTTAAGAGTTACAGATATCTAGAATTTATATACTTCTTATAGATATTACCTAGCTTTCCCTAGATATTCCCTGGAGACTCTAGAAGAACATCCCTATGTGTTGTTCATCATCTCCCTTGTTCCCTGATTTAATTTGGTTTAGAATTAGGAGTGATCCCCAATAGCTGCATCTCTCTAAGATCATCTCATTATGGAAAATTCACAGGATGGAAGCATTGCATCAGGGATTCCAAGTGACAGACAAGTTTTACCTCCTTCATGGGTTCAGGTATGTCACCAAGGGTTTTTAATATACTGGATCAGGTTAAGTTTTAGGGAAAGCTTTAAATACCTGAATAACAAGAGTTAGTTAGTGACTCATTTGTAATCCTACTCTATTTCTTCATCATGGTCAAGTTCTGTCTTCTACCTGTGATTGGTAGATGGAGATAGGTGAGATACTCTATTTAACTAGCATCCAATAGCTGATTATTGACATATTCTTGGTTCAAGTATAGACATTGTTTTACCCTTCCTCAGGAGCTAAGGCTAGTGACTCTACTATAGATTTCTCATTTATGAGAAGCAAAGTAATCTTGTTCGTATTTCTATACCAAAATTATAGTCTATATTAAGGATTAAATGATTTGTCATTAATTCAGCACTTTCTTTTTACTCACTGTGAGCAGAATCCAAGGAAGCAGTTTAAACTTTACCCCCAAACTCTAGAAGCATCTGCTCATACCCTCCATGGTTAGGACAACGAGTAATTTCTCCAGACCACTCCTACTCATAATAGGTCTGCTAGTTATCTTGAGTGGAATTGTTGGAAATATTCAGACATCAATAACAAAATACCTTTGAGTCTAAGGCTCTCAGCTATTCCAAACTAATATGCAAAGCCTATACTTAGTATTCAAGAATTGAAATGAAGATTAAAGATGACTTTATCTTATTAACATTCATGGTGATGTAGGTTTTGTGATTTTTTTGTTACTGCCACATAGTCTAAAAAGAATCTACTTCTCCCCTTCAGGGAATGTTTATATCTTGAAATAGGGCTGTGAAAATTTTCTGATGGTTTTAAGGGAAAAAAATATTTTGTAGATTGCCTTTCTTCTCTTTTACTTTGAGAATTCATTTATTTTACAGAGTATTTTATTATTCTAAGAAATGAAACTCTCCTTAAAAATGTTATTTATTTTTAAGTATTTTAGTTTTAATATTTATTAATTTTTAAATATTAAAAGTATATTTTAAATTTTAATATATATACTTTACATCCCAACCACAGGTTCTACTCCCTCGAATGCTTTCTGTCTTTCCTCTCACTTTACCCCCATCCATTTCATGGCTATGAACCATCTTTGACTTTTTATGTTGAAGTAAGTCAGGCTCTCTTCTTCTGAGGCCAGACAAGGCATCCCAGTTAGGGCAAAGGGATTTAAAAGACAGGCAACAGAGTAAGAGACAGCCCCTGCTCCTTCTTTTAGGAGCCTCACATGAAGACAAAGCTACACAACTGTTACATATGTGCAGAGGACCTATGTCAGTCCCATACATGCTTTGTAGTTGGCAGTTTAGTTTCTGTGAGCTCAGGTCTGTTGATTCTGTAGGATTTCTTGTGGTGTCCTTGACTCCTCAGGCTCCTAAAATTCTTTATCCCCCTCTTCCACAGGATTCTTGAAGTCCTGCATAATTTTGCTTGCTGAAGTTGCTGGCTGAAGCCTCTCTGATAACAGTTATGCTAGCCTCCTATCTGCAATTATAGCTGAATATCATTAACAGTGTTAAGGGTAAACTCCATCTCATGGCAAGCTGGACATGTCATTGATTGGCCACCTCATCAGTTTCTGCTCTATCATTATTCTCTGAATATCTTTTAGGCAGGACAAATTGTAGTTGGGCGTTCTTATAGTTTTGTTGATGTCCCAGGCCTTCCATTGAAATGCTTATTTGGTTATAGAAAATAGTCGGTTTAGGCTCCATGTTCTCATTGCTTGGAGTCAAAGTAAATACATTCATCATCATAGATTCCATGGTAATTCCACTGTCCTGGGTGCTTGGGTTCCCAGAGATACTTCCCCCTACTTTCCATGATACCAGTTGTCTCTTCCTAGTATTCTCTCCCTCAAGACTATCTCCCATCTGATCCTGCCTGTTCCCATTCCTACCCCCACCTCCATCCAGTTGCCTTCCAATTTACTCATAATATCTATTCTATTCTCTTTCCCAATCTCATTGAGATGCACATATCCCCACTTTGAACCCTCCTTGTTACTTCCCTTCTTTGGGTCTGTGAATTGTAAAGTGGTTATCTTTTACGTTGTCGATAATATCCACTTATAAGTCAATATACACCATGTTTATGTTTATTTGTCTTGTAACCTCATTGATGATAATCTTTTCTAATTCCATCTGTTTGCTGTTTTATATTGCCTGAAAATTTCATGATATCATTGTTTTGAATATCCAAATAGCACTCTCTTGTATAAAGTTTATTTGTACATTCTTCAGTTGATGTTCACCTAGCTTGTTTCCAGTTTCTCAATATTATGAAAAAAACATTGGACAAAGTTGAGCATGTATTCTTGTAATATAGTAGAACATGTTTTGGTTATATGCTCAGGAGTGGTATAGCAGTCTTGCAGTAGATTTATTCTCAATTTTCTGAGAAAACACCAAATTAATTAGAAAACACCCAAAGTGACTGTACAAGTTTGCACTCCCCCCAGCAATGGAGGTATATTCTGCTTGCTCCATTTTCTTGTAAGCATGTGTTGTTGCTTGAATTTCTGATCCTAGCCATCCTGATTGGTCTAAGGTAAAAATCAGAATCATTTTATTAGCATATCCCTGATGGCTAAGAATGGCGAAACCTCTCTTTAAGTACTTCTCAACCTCTGCCTTTGTTGAGAAATTTCTGTTTGGATCTGTATCCCATTTTTAAACTAGATTATTTAGTTGATGTATAGTTTCTTGAGTTCTTTGTATATCGACTTTGTATATTTTATATACAAATATATTTGTATTTTTGTATATTTTTATATCATCTCTCTGTTAAATATAGGATTAGTAAAAATATTTTTCTATTCTTTGGGCTGCTGTTTTTGGCGATGTTTTGACCGTGTCTTTTGCCTTAGAGAGGCTTTTCAGTTTAATGAGGTCCCATTTATCAATTGTTAATCTTCGAGCGTAAGTTGTTAGTGTTTTGTTCCGGAAGTTGTCTCCTGTGCCAATGCACTCCATATATTGCTTACTTTTTCTGTTATTAGGATTAGTACATCTGGTTTTATGTTGACATCTTTCTTTGATCCACATAGACTTGAATTTTGTAGGGTAATAGATGTTTGATCTACTAGTGTTCTTATACCTGTGGGCATCTAGTTACACCAGCACTATTTGGAGAAGATACTTTTTTTTTTTCATTGTATATTTTGGCTCTTTCTCCAATAACCAACTGTTAATAGATGTAAAGATTTACTTCCATGTCTTCAATCTGATTCCACTAATTAAATTGTCTGTTTTTATGCCAATATCATTAGGTTTTTATTACTATTTCTTTGTAGTACAGCTTGGAATAAGGGATAGTTATACATCAAAACATTCTTATACTATACAGGGTCATTTTAGCTATCCTAGATTTTTTTTTCTCATATGAAGCAGAGTACTATTCTTTCAAGTTCTCTAAAGAATTGATTGGAATTTTGGTGGGAATTGTGTGTAATTTGTAGATTGTGTTTTTTTCTAAGGCTATTTTTACTATATTAATCTTATTGAATCATGAATGTGAAGGATCTGTTTATCTTCTGACATCTTCTTCAATTGCTTGATTCAAAGACTTACTTGATTAGAATTACCTGAAGGTAATTTATATTATTTGTGGCTATTGTAAAGTGTATCGTTTAATTTCTTTCTCATACTAGCTATAATTTTTCATCCCCATTGAGTCCTGGAAGCCTCTCACATCTGAGGTCTCTGGGACTTTCTAGAGGTTCCCCCACCCCCTCACCCCAGCAGCCACGTATTTCCTTTCATTCTCCTGACTCTCTGGATTTCTCTCCTGCTAACCTATATACCTGTTCCTGGCCTTCCTTCAGAGTCCCTCTCTATTCTTGCAGCCATATCCACCTCTCCCTCTGCCTTCTGTATTTATTTTGTTCCCCCCTGTAAGTGGCATTGAAGCATCTTCACTTAGGCTTTCCTTCTTGTTAAAAACCATAAGGTCTGTGGGTGGTACCATGAGTATTCTATAATTTGGGCTAATATCTACTTACCAGTGAGTATATACCATGCATGTCCTTTAGGGCCTGTGTTACCATACTCAAAATAATATTTTCCATTCCCATCCATTTGACTGCAAAATTCATGATGCCCCCATTTTTAAAAGCTGAACACTATTACGTTGTGTATATGAACCACATTTTCAGTGTCTATACTTCAGTTGAGGGATATCTGGGTTGCTTCCAGTTTCTGGTTATTATTAATAAGGCTGCTTTGAACATGATGGAACATGTTTTCTTCTGGTAAGGTAGAGCATCTCTTGGGTAGTACAGCTGGGTCTTTAGGAAGAATTTTTTTTCAAGACAGGGTTTCTCTGTATAGCCTGGCTGTCCTGGAACTCACTTTGTAGACCAGGCTTGTCTTGAACTCAGAAATCCGCCTGCCTCTGCCTCCCAAGTGCTGGGATTAAAGGCGTGTGCCACCATGCCCAGCAACTATTTCCAATTTTGAGGAACCACCAAATTGATTTCCAGAGTGGTGGTACAAGTTTGAAATTTCTCCAGCAGTAGAGTAGTACTCCTCTTTCTCTACACCCTTGCCAGCATCTGTTGTACTTGAATTTTTGATAAAGCAGAAACCTACAGATTTGGAAAAGATCTTCACTAACCCTATACCCAAAAAGGGCTAATATTCAAACTATATAAAGAACTCAAGATCTTAGACTCCAAAAACATCAAATAACATTTTGAAATGGTTACAGAGCTAAACAGGGAATTCTGAACAGAAGAATCTCAAATTGGCAAGAGTCACTTAAAGAAATGTTGAACATCCTCAGTCATCAGGGAAATGCAAATCAAAACAACCCTGAGATTCCACCTTATACCAATGAGAATCCAAAACTCAAGTGAAGTCCAGTTTTAAACCATGATGTTCTGATAAGTTAAATGGGGTTATTTCATTTTTTTTCTTCTATTTGTTGAGACTTGGTTTGTGAGGAAGTTCCTTTGGGTGCTGAGAAAAATATTTATTTTTATGTTGGTACAATCTATTTGGTTTTCTGTTAGCTTCTTATACATTTATAGGCATTTCTTCCTTGAGTTTAATGTAATTTTCCTATTATTTTTTGTACATATTTTCTGGGTATTTGAGCTAGGAATCTTCACCTTTTATCCTATTATTCCAAGGTTTGTTCTTTTCATAGTGTCTTAAATTTGCTGAATGATTTGTATCAGGATCCTTTTCAACTTAAAAATTTTCTTTGACTAATATATCCATTTTTTTCTCTTTGGATATTCTATGCATTGCACTCTTCTATCTCTTGTATTCTGGCAGTGATGCTCATGTCTGTAGCTTCTGTTCTCTTATATAGATTTTTCACCTTTAGAATTCCCGTGGTTTGTGTTCTTTATTGTTTCTATTTCAATTTTCAGGTGTTGAAATTTTTATTCCTTTCCTTCATCTGTTTATTTGTATTTTCCTGTATGCATTTAAGTCATTTATTTGTTTCATTTTTGGTTTGTGTGTGTGTGTGTGTGCGTGTTTGTTTTGTTTTTTGTTTGTTTGTTTTTTGTTTTGTTTTAGAACCAGGGTTTCTCTGTGTAGCCTTTGCTGTCCTGGAACTCACTCTGTAGACCAGGCTGGCCTCAAACTCAGAAATCCACCTGCCTCTGCCTCCCAAGTGCTCGGATTAAAGGCGTACGTCACCATGCCTGGCTATTTGTTTCCTTTTTAAAGACCACTGATCACTATCATCTTTAAAAGTTTGATTTAAGGTTTTTTTTTTTTTTTTTTCTTTACCTACTTTGAATATCTAAGGCTTGTTATAATAGGAAATTTTTTGGCTCCAGTGGGGTCATATTGCCCTGGGTGCTATTGATTGTGTTCTTATTCTCTCTGCTAGTCATCTAGTTTTATAGTTATTATAGGTTTAGGTGATGATTTCTAAGTTTATCTTTTTTGGATGGATGTATTTTGGATATTTTCCCTTGGTTTCTGTTTCTTCTGTATTCTTTTATCCTGAGTGACTTTGGGTTCTGGTGCCCTATGAGTCTTCAGGTCCAATAGTATTTCCCCACTGGGGTGCGCTGAACTGTGTGACCTCTGGGCTTTTGGGTGCTAGCATTGTTTCATGGGTCCTTAAAATCAGAGTTGCCTCTAAGACCACAAAGGTCTTTTGCTGAAGTTGTTAGCTAGAATATGGAAGCCACCATATGAAACCAAGAGCACTAGAATGCTATTTTTATTTGTATTTATTTACAAAACAATCTGTGTGTGGAAAAAAATCTTCTTGATTTATCAATGAGAAATTATATCCTCATTTTCATTGAAATTAATATTTCTGTATCAGGTGTGGGGAGCGTCGCAGCCACATGGGCCAAAGATGGCGCCTGGCTCTATGCCAAGCCCTCAGTCTTGCTTGTTTACCTCCGTCTCAATCATGCACAGTAAAAGCAGCACGTGTAACTCGTTGGAGAGGTTAGTGCAACATCTCGCAATATCATTCTGTCAACCAATCCTGCACGCTGCCTTGGATGTGTGCATCTATGATTGGGTCGTGTGAGGTGATGTGAGTGAATGGAAGAGGTTAAGTGTGGACAGTCCCAGAGGATGATATATGATTGAGGATTGATGACTGATGGACAAAATTGATGAGAAAATTTGACAATCTATGAGCTGGGGAAGCTGCGAGAAACCTCCGAATAAAGAGAAGCGGCTGCAGCTGCTCTAAGCCTGCTTTTGGAGTCGGTGTCGTTTATTCCCACTCTCTGCTGGTCAGAGATTGGGGCTGCAACATCAGGTACAGATTAGAGTGGAGGAAATATTGACTTAGAATTCTCAAATATTCCAACAGACATACTTGTTTTAGAGAAAATGCAATATACTTGGTATCATTTCCATGACTCTCTGTTCTTATCATTAAATAGTGATGACCCTAAAAAAGAATTAGAAGGAAATCAAATGTGGTCTGAATTATATTTACACAAAATTCTAATTAGCAATATTGTTTAAACAGTGTCCCTTTGCAATAAAACTTTTCTTCTCATATTTAATAGACCCTGGTAAGTATGCTGCCAATTTGTTTAGAGAATTTACCTTATTTAGAATTCTCAAGGGATGCTGTTAGTATGTACAACTGCATCACTCCCACATGCTTTAAGTATGGCAGCAAATCAACTGCTAAAAAATCAAAAGAGATTTTACTTGGAAGGAAACCTCCTTTCTACCTTTTTAATCCTACCTGAGTCTTGTCACTATAATAAATGATGGTATTTTTGAATTTTGTTTTAAGAGAAGTAGAAGTTAGTGATTTATCATTGAAAATGTGTTAAGCATGTATTTCTAGTACTTGAATTTATACAAAATCTCAACTAATTCAATGCCACTTTTATTGTGTGAGAACTATGTTAGTTCCAAATAATAAAGCAATAGGGCCACCAATCCACAAAAAAAAAAAAAACAAAAAACAAAAAAACAAACAAACAAACAAACAAACAAAAAAACTTGTGACCCAAAAGCTATCCTGTCTTCAAGAAATGCAGGGATTGGTTATTGAACAGAGACTGAGGGAATGAACAACCAACAATCAGCCAAACTTGAGACCCATCCCATAGACAAGCACCAATCCCTGACACTGTTAATGATACTCTGTTACACCTACAGACACCGACACTCATCAACTGACTCATCCAGATGCACACACCCACAGCCAAACAGTGGATGGAGCTAGGAGACTATTATGGACGAATAGGAGAAAGGGTTGCAGCCCCTAAGGAGATAGAAACTCCATAGGAAAACCAACAGTGTCAACTATCCTGAAACTTTGGTGCTCTTCCAGACTGAACCACCAACCAAAGAACATACACAGGATGGATCTACACCTGTCATACATATGTATCAAATGTTCAGCTTGGTCTTCATATGGGTTCCGAACATCAAGAATGGGGCTTTCCCAAAATCTGTTGCCTCTTCTAGCTGAGCTGCCTTGTCTGGTCTCAGTGGGAGAGGAATCACCTAAATGACAGGGGGGATGATACCCAAGGGGGACTCTACCTGAGTGGAGAAGGAGAGGGAGAATGGAGGAAAGACTGGGAAGGGGTGACCAGGAGGAGGGCAGTGAGCAGGGTGTAAAAGGAATAAGTATAAAATAAATTTCAAAATTTAAATAAAAAATCCATGTAAAATATCTATTTACATGTGCTTAGCAGACCGTAGGACAAGATGCAACCAAAATATACTAAAGGTTATAATAGTGAACATATCTAATTGTATGGATTCAGGGAGAGAAAAAAATGAAACAAGCTTGGATGTATTTGGTTATTCAGTGTGAAAATTGAATTAAAAATGACATACTCAGAATACTGAATCAATATCTTTCTTTCTTTCTCTCTCTTTTTCTTTTTCTTTCTTTCTTTCTTTCTTTCTTTCTTTCTTTCTTTCTTTCTCCTTCTTTTTTAGTTTCTGAAATACAATGTCAGAAAAGATCTCTGCATATCATTAGAGAGAAGGCAAAACATTTTTTTGAAATATAAGTTATAATTTCTACTATTTGCATGAAATACATGACCTTTTTTTTTATTGTTGTGGTTGAGTGTAGGAATTGATCAGTGATATGTCCAAGGCCAACCATGTTGTCAAGAAGTGATCAATATGAAAATAAGAATCTTAGATGTTCATAATAAAGTAGTGACATCAGAAGAGAAATCATACAGGAACTTCACTGGGTATTCACATTTCCAATGACAGACAGAATATATTTCCATTAAGTGTGCAGCAAAATGATCCACTTACAAAATATAAAGCGGCCATGGTGCTGCTGGACATCTCCTGTATACTGTGTGCTTGCTTGTTATTCACAGTCTGATGAGAACTGAGATTCAGGCCATAGAATAAGCAGAAAGTTCACTGCAACAGCAGCAATGACACCCCAGGAGTCACAGTCCTCGAAGTGTCTGCTCCTTTCTTCCTCCCTTTGATAGCACTGTGATTTGTCAGCAGAATAAAGAACTGACTACTGAATTCAAGGAAGGCTTTTCTCTATTTAATAAAGATGGTGGTGGTACTATCACTGCAAAGCATCTTTGGACTGTCATGTGGTCACTTGTTCAGAACACTGAACTAGCTGAATTGCAGTATATGATCAACAGAGTGGATACAGATATAGCTGGCACTATTGACTTTCCACATTTCTTGACTAAAATGGCTAAGAAAATGAAAGGTACAGATAGAGATGAAGAAGTCTGAGAAGGATTTTGAATCTTCAACAAGAATGGCAGTGTTATATTAGTGTAGCAGAACTATATCACATTCTGATTCACTTAAAAGGAAAACTAATAGATGACGAAGTCGATGAAATGACCAGAGAAGTGGTGACAGACTAGTTAAATATGAAGAATTTCTAAAGATAAAGTCAATACTATTTCTCTGTCTGGAAGAATCAAATTGGAATCTTACCAATATATATATATATATATATATATATATATATATATATATATATATAAAGATAGAAAGAAAGAAAGAAACAAAGAAAGAAAGAAAGAAAGAAGAAAGAAAGAAAGAAAGAAAGAAAGAAAGAAAGAAAGAAAGAAAGAAAGAAAGAAAGAAAGAAAAAAGAGAGGAAGGAAGGAAGGAAGGAAGGAAGGAAGGAAGGAAGGAAGGAAGGACTGGTTAAAGATAGAGAAAGAAAGAAAAGTTAAAGAACACAAAATCATTTGTTCATCATCTTACTATTTAGTAAAACTGATTGTCAAAAGCACCTCATGTCTATGCAAAATACCTATAAACATTGAAGTGATTCTACTCTCCAAAAATCAAACCCACATCTATTTTACAGAATGAATATTTCCACCATCTTAATAATAAGGACACATTTATTGTGCCTTTTGAAATTCTACTTGCTAATTATCAGTACATTAGGATGACCAGTTTGGATGCATGCTCTGATGAGTTCTAGTTCGTTTGGTTACTGCACATTGTCAGTAGCCAGTTTACCGAAAACAAAAACATTTCGATGACTTTACTCGAGGATGATGTTCAGAAAATGGGTGAAGGCTAAGCTTTAAGACACATCTCTAGGAGCATAATGGTTCTCTAGGGATCCCAACCCCAGAGTAGCAATGATACCTTGGTGGTGTGGCCAATTATGTTGTTTTAGTGCTATGTATATTGTATTAACGTGTATTGTATATATGTGAAGAAAGTGTTCCAAAGAGTGATTTTGAGCCTTCAAAGTGTCTTGTGGCCCATGGCTTTAGATATTAGCACAGACATTAAAAATAGGATCCAAATAATTACAAATTACCCCATTCCAAGTTGTGCTAGTCATTTATTTTTCTCCAAAAATAAAAAGACCAATCAATTAAAACTATTAAGAAAGATAAGCTGAAAGTGAGTCTTTCTAGTCTGAAAAAGAAGAATCCCTCCATAAATTTTTGAAGTACTGCAGAATCAGGGTTAACACAAGGTTCTCACTCACCAGGATTTTAAGATCATTTAATTCTCATGAAAAGATGAAAGTATATTCTTTGTGTAAGCAAGTAATTGGTTTTTGATTGCAAGGAGGTTATTAATTTCAAAGTATAATTACAAGCACCTTCAGGTTCTGTGGTTGGACTTGGTATGTTTAATGGCAAAACACATTCTTATAAGTAGAAGAATGAAAACATATAATAAACTGATTGAACAGATATCACCATCATAGCGGTAAGCACTATAAAAAATAAAGATATTGTATTAAAATATATAATCAGTAAAAATAGTGGGTGATATTGGGGTGAACTTGTAGGAGAAATCAATTCAGAGGATGAAATTCAAATAGTATTTGAATAGAGAATGAATGGTGATCAAAATCATCTTAGGAGTTTTTTCAAGCTATACCAAAACAAACAAACAAACAAACAACAACAACAACAAACTCCAAAACAAAACATAAAAAGTGTTTGAAACACACACACACACACACACACACACACACACACACACACACTCTCTATAATTTTGTATACAAAGAAGACCTAAAATTCAATGAAAACAAGAGAAAGAAGCTTCAAAAATTATCAAGGAACATTTTATTATATGTAAGTACTTGTGAATAATTATAAAGATGTTGGCTAGATTATGATTATTGCTGGATGTCATTGAGTTGTTAAGAATAAGTTTGTTTTTACTTGAAACATACAATTGTACATAGTTGGTCATTATCATGTGATATTGCAATACTAGAATACACTGAGCAATGCTTATTCAAATCAAGCTTCATACATCTCTAGAAGCAGTTACTACTAGATATTTTTCAGGGAAGTAGCAACTCTGAGTACTAAGATCAGCATATTTTTAGGAAATAATTGTTTACGGCAAGGAATTTTGTGTTGTGATGAATATAAAGAATGCCTATAAATTACTCTATGAGTAGTTAGATCTCCAGTATTTTCAGTCTTTTCGAGGTAGCCCGAGGGACTTAAAGAGCCTGTGTGAGCAGGGCATGGTGGTGCACTTCTTTTTTTAAATTTTTTATTAGATATTTTCTTAATTTACATTTCAACTGCTATACTGAAAGTTCCCTCCCCCCTCCCCCTGCCCTGCTCCCCTGCCCACCCACTCCCACTTCTTGGCCCTGGCGTTACCCTGTATTGGGGCATATAAAGATTGCAGTACCAAGGGGCCTCTCTTCCCAATGATAACCAACTAGGCCATCTTCTGCTACATATGGAGCTAGAGACACGAGTTCTGGGGGTTCTGGTTAGTTCATATTGTTGTTCCTCTTCTAGGATTGCAGGCCCCTTCAGCTCCTGGGGTTCTATCTCTAGCTTCTCCATTGTGGGCCCTGTGTTCCATCATATAGATGACTGTGAGCATCCACTTCTGTACGAGACAGCTATATCAGGGTCCCTTCAGTAAATACTTGCTGTCCTATGCAATAGTGTCTGAGTTTAGTGACTGATTATGGGATGCCCCCCCCCCCAGTGGGGTAGTCTCTGTATGGTCCATCCTTTCATCTTAGCTCTAAACTTTGTCTCTGTAACTCCTTTCATGGGTATTTCGTTTCCTATTCAAAGGAGGAATGAAGTATCCACAGGCTGGTCTTCCTTCTTGATGTTCTTGTGTTTTGCAAATTGTATCTTGGGTATTCTAAGTTTCTGGGCTAATATCCATTTATCAGTGAGCACATATCCAATGACTTCTTTTGTGATTGGGTTACCTCCCTAAGGATTATATCCTCCAGATACATCCATTGCCCAAGAATTTCATAAATTCATTTTTTAAATAGCAGAATAGTACTCCATTGTGTAAATGTACCACATTTTCAGTATCCATTCCTCTGTTGAGGGACATCTGGGTTCTTTCCAGCTTCTGGCTATTATAAATAAGGCTGCTATGAACATAGTGGAGCATGTGTCCTTTTTACCAATTGGAACATCTTCTGGGTATATGCCCAGGAGAGGTATTGCTGGATCCTCCGGTAGTACTATGTCCAATTTTCTGAGAAAACGCCAGCACTCGGGAGGCAGAGGCAGGTGGATTTCTGAGTTTGAGGCCAGCCTGGTCTACAAAGTGAGTTCCAAGACAGCCAGGGCTACACAGAGAAACCCTGTCTCGAAACAAAACAAAACAAAACAAAACAAAACAAAACAAAACAAAGGAGTCTGTGTGAAACCACTTGAGTACACACACAACTGATAACCACACAAATGAACATATCTTGTTTTCTTGCAGAGTCTTACAGTCCTGATTTTTAAGGTAATGAATGTTCAGTAGTATGTGATCAGCTTTAGAATTTTTTTCTCTTCTGCTCTATTAAAGGAAGGATCACTGCCTAATTGGTTTAATAGAGAACTACATCATTATTTAGAAACCAAAAGATAAATATTTTATGTTAATAATATTCAAGTTATAATTTAGTAGCTATCATTGTTTGTATGAGATAAGATGATTGCGATGTTTACTACTTTTACTAAATTTACTAGATATCATAACTGGTTGTTAAGTAAGATGGATTGAGATAGCTAGTATTCAAATTATTCTGATTAATGAAAAATGAAATACTTGATAACTGTAGGTGTTTTCCAGTGGATTATGTAAATTTATCCAAAAAGACCATTGATGTTTGTACTTAAATACTATGAAAATTTAAGTCCTTTTTCTCTTTCAAGTTTTAAAAATATTCACAAATACCTACTTTATGCGGAAGGAAAGAACAATAAAATATAAATGAAGCAAATCCTACATTAATATGCTTTTTCTTGTTCTTAGGATTTTAGACAAAGATTTGCTTTAACACAAGAGTTCAGATCATCTGTGGAGTATAGATATAATTCAAATTATATTTCTGCTTCTGTTTGTGTTTTAATAATCAAGAGAGAATGAAAAAGAAGAAGAAAATCTTGAAGATTATAGCTTGATGTTTTCCCTGAAGCTATAGAATAACTAATATCGTGGGGTGAATAGTTATATTTATCATTTTCTTCCAGTTACAATTTTACATCTAGAAGAATATTTATGCAAGTTTGAGAGCTGGTATATATGAAGTTTCAGAAAATAATGGGGTAAATGTGGTTTTCTTTTCTATCTTGTGATATATTATTGCTATTTTGCATAACAATTTTGTCTACTGAAATAAATCTTTAGAAAAGTGTATTTGTTTTCTAAGGGTTAAAGAGAAAGCAGTATAAACTCACCAAGTGCTTTTTTTTCCTTGTTCTGAAACTACTGTTTCAAAACAGGAAGCAGTTGCATAGGTGGCTAGCCATTGATTTGCATTAACAAGTTACAGAAGGCCATTTGGACTCAAAAGATTCCACTGAAGCTCATATCCCTTTGTAGTCTGTATGCTGTGCCTCCCATAGGTTTCTGTACCAATAATTTTTACTAATAAATAATATGGTGTACTTAATTATATTTTAATATCTGAATTTTACGTAACTCTTGGTTGCAAGGCTTTTCTAAAGGGAATGTTCCTGTTATACCTTGTTTTTGCTTTGAAAATTAAAGTTTAGAAAAGTACACCAAGAAATACATGTCATATTTTTTTTTCTTCTTTGTTGTCATTCCATTATGGTTCTCCTAAGCATTATAACAGGATCTACTGAGAAGCTCTTATCCCTTTCTGTCTGAGCAATATAGTTAAAATTATTTTGTGGTTATATTGGAATCATAAGTATTAAAGTGGATTTACTACATCAGTGGATATTCTTAGATTAAAATTGACAAGCAAATCTGTAAATTACATATTTGTGTTTTACACATCTTCTAGATCATGCAAAATGTGTAGGTATGGTGATCAAACATGCACAACTCTAAATTTGTCTTAGTTTCCTTATGCATTCTGCATTTTACCCTCAGAGAAACTGTTAAACTTTCAAAATATAATTATATTTTGAGACAAAACTGCATGAGTTTATCTTGTTTTTCAGGAGATATTTGCTTATCCTCATTCATGTGGTGATTTGCAAGTGTCTGAACAGTAGGTATTAGATGAGGGTACTGTGAAGGTTATTGCAAGGATTAAAGAGACAGCTCCCTTAACAGCATCCCAAGTGGTCCTCATGATAACTATTCAAGGATTGTTGTAATAGCAAGGGGTGACAGCAGTGTGTAAGTTAGAGACAGTAAGACAGATGTAAAGACAGATGTAAAGACAGATGTAAAGAAAGAGAATGAGAGGGAAGTCAGACCACTTTTCATATTGTGTTCACAGAGATATCATTCCCCATTTACTGTTTGTAGTTCAACAGTCCAAAAGTCAATCTGTCCTTGAGACATGCTTCAAGTTCTATGCCAAGCTCTTCTCTCCCTGTCAGAATTTCTACTGATTCTGCATTCTGTGGACAATTTAAAGCTGTCCTGTGACAGAGTTTGTTCTGACCTGTCTTCTGATTAATAAGAGGGGAACACATTGAACTTTCTTGATGGAGTGATGCTGGGGACTCTTGCAGTGACAGCTCTGGCTGCTTAATTCTGCAGTGTATGATGCCTCTTCTGTTAAATCCTTTTGAAATTTGGAAAATTATACCATGAGACACACAGCTTGCATTGGTAAGGTATTAATTGGTACAGTGTGATCATAGCAGTTAAACTAGACATTTGTGCATTTAGAAAGTGATGTAGCCTATAATAATTTCAATTTTATTTATTTATTTATTTATTTATTTATTTATTTATTTATTTATTTATTTATTTATTTATTGGCAGGGTCTCTTTTCTTTTCTTTTTTTTCCCAACTTTTATTAGATATTTTCTTCATTTACATTTCAAGTGTTATCCAGAAAGTTCCCGACCCTGCTCCCCTACCCACCCGCTCCCACTTCTTGGCTCTAGTGTTCCCCTGTATTGGGGCATATAAAGTCTGCATGACCAAGGGGCCTCTCTTCCCAATGATGGTCAACTAGGCCATCCTCTTCTATATATGCAGCTAGAGACATGAGCTCAGGGTGTACTAGTTAGTTCATGGTTATTCTTCCACCTATAGGGTTGAAGACCCCTTCAGCTCCTTGGGTACTTTCTCTAGCTCCTTCCTTGGGAACCCTGTGCTCCATCTAATAGCTGACTGTGAGCTTCCACCTCCATGTTTGCCAGGCATTGGTATAGTTTCCCCCGAGACAGCTATATCAGGGCCCTTTCAGCACTATCTTGCTGGCATATGCTATAGTGTCTATGTTTGGTGGCTGATTGTGGGATGGATCCCTGGCAGCCGCAGTCATTGGGTCCATCCTTTGGATTCAGCTTCACACATGATCTCTGTAACTCTTTCAATGTGTACTTTTTTCTTAATTCTAGGAAGGGGTGACGTGTCCACATTTTGATCTTCCTTCTTCTTGAGTTTCATGTGTTTAGTAAATTGTATCTTGGGTAGTCTAGATTTCTGGGCTAATATCCACATATCAGTGAGTACATGTTATGTGATTTCTTTTGTGATATGATTTAATTTTAATATGATTTAATTTTTTACATATTCACTGTATACACCAATCACTGCCTTCCTCCCTCTACTCATAATCCTTCCTCTATTCTATATCTCCTTTGAGCAAGTGGGGATCCCACTGTGTATTTTTCCATGCTGGCACTTCAAGTCTATGCAAGGCTCTCCTAGTCAGGCTAGACAAGGCATTCCAGCTAGAACATATCACAGTAAAGGCAATACTTTTGGGATAGCTCCCGTCCCAGTTGTTTAGGACCCACATGAAGAGCAAGTTTCTCATTTGATACATATTTGTGGGGAGGCCTAGGTCCAGCCTGTGTATTCTCTTTTGTTGGTGGTTCAGACTCTGAGAGCCCTAAGGGTCCAGGTTAGTTGATTCTGTTGGTCTTCCAGTGGAGTTCCTATTCCCTTCAGAGCCTGCAATCCTTCCTCCCATTCTTCCACAAGAGTCCCCAAATTCCATCCACTGTTTGGCTATGGGTGTCTGTGTCTTTCTGAGTCAGCTGCTAGGTGGAACCTCCCCTGTCTGCAGGCCTAACAGGGTATCATTAATAGTGTTAGGGATTTGTACTTGTCTATGGGTTGGGTCTTAATTTGAGTTGGTTATTGGTTGGCCATTCCCTCTGTCTCTGCTCCGTCTCCACTGAAATTTTTGTGGTCATGTTGGTGTTTCTATAGTTCCACCTGGTTTTCTGTGTGGCTACAAGAGATGGCCTCTTCAGCTGCCATATTGCCAATGTAGTGAGTTACTGCTAAGGTCACCTCAGTTTATGTTGGTGCCTCCCTTTTCCTATGTCTCTCTCTTTTCCTGCAGATGCTCCTTATCCCTGTCAGTTACAGATTTACATTTATTTTCATGGCCATGTAGCTATCTCTCCTGTTATTTCTCATATCCTGAAATCCATATTCCCCTCCCCATCTTCTTCTCTCCCAGTTTCTTCCCTCCATCTGCCTCTTATGACTATTTTATTCTTCCTTCTATGTGATATTCAAGATTGCTTGCTTGGGTCTTCCTTCTTACTTAGCTTCTTTGGGTCTATGGAGTAATACATGGTACATGTAGTTTATGGCTAATATCCACATATATCCATATATATATATATATATATATATATATATATATACCAAGCATGTCCTTTGGGGACTGGGATAACTCAGTGTGATATTCTCAAGTTCCATCTGCAAATATTCATGATGTCTTTGTTTTTCATAGATGAATAGTATTCCATTGTATAGATGTATCACATTTTCTTTATTCATTCTTCAGTTGAGGGAAATCTAAATTGGTTCCAGTTTCTGGCTATTATGAATAAAGCTGTTATAAATGTAGGTGAGCAAGTGTCTTTGTTGAATGTTGGAGCATCTTTTGGGTATATGATCAGGAGTGGTATAGTTGAGTCTTGAGATAGAACTATTCCTTGTTTTTTATTTTTTATTTTTTCTGAGAAACAGCCAAATTCTTTTCCACAGTAGCTGTATAGGTTTGGATGACCATCAGCAATGAAGTGTTCCCCTTGCTCCACATTCTCACTAGCATGTGCCATCCCTGGACCTTTTGATCTTAGCTACAATAATTTAATATGAATAGTTACCTATTGAAAGTAAATGTGCTTATAATTTTATAGTGATATTGTTTTTCCACAGATAATATTCTGGGTAGATTCATTAATGAAGTGCCTCGGTTTTATGGCCAGAATTCTCTTTTTATCAGCATTCTGATAATTGCATTCTTTGGCATTGTAAAATAGGCCTCAAGCTAAAAACTAGATTTGGTCACCAATAATGATTGCTAATTGCACTCTATAAGGTTGGACTATACTCTGAGCAGTAACATTTTGGAGACAGACTAACTGTCCTCTAAAGTATTTAATTAGCTTCTAAGTTCAATGAAAATAACATGCTAGTTTTTGCATTTGTTTTGTAAAGGTATGGTTTGTTATCAAGTGTTATTATTTAAAGCAAGAATAAGCATATGATGAGGAAGAGTTTGAAAAGGAGACTTAAAGGGCATGTTCTTACATTCAAATTTTTGCCAAGTGGCTGCAAGATGACAACCATATCATTGAAAATTTCTATCTTGTTTTATAAATGAAGATAATAACTCATTCAAGCTATTATTTTGGAATTGAAGAAAATGCTTCTTAAAAGTAACTATATAAATATAATTCACGAAGAACTTGAAGGTGTTGATTACTAGCCATGAATCAATTTTAATATTCCCCAAATCTCTAGTTTGACAGAAGTTTCCTATTGCCTGTATATTTCTGACATGGGAATTAGAAATCATATCTAAAAATTCACAATTTTTTTCCTGTAGAATTTTTTAAAAGGGTTGCTTTCATCTTGATTTTTCTAAAGTTAGACTTTTAAATCTACCCTGTTCTCTCATTCAATGTTACCACTGTTTTTGCAGTCTAGTTGTTATCTACATGCAGTTGCATTCAATATCCCTATCTCTAGCCACCTTCCTTGCTCTTAGTCAACCAACCCTTCAGCTTCATCACTGTGTGCAGTTTTGAATAAAAACACTCAGTATTTTTTATGATACCATTCACCCTCCAAATCAATTGTGATGTGTACCTCTTAGCACTTTATTAACATCTGGATGTACACCCCCCCTTTTTTAAAAGAAAATATTAATTTATTTTACATATGTGATTATACTGTCACTGTTTTCAGAAAGACCAGGGGAAGACTTGGAATCCATTACTGGTGGTTGTAAGCAACCATGTGGTTGCTGGGAATTGAACTCAGTGCTTTTACTGCTGAGCCATTTTCCCAGCCACTTGGGATATACATGTTTTAAAAATTAGCAAACTTACTCTCAAGTGTACTTACTAGCTGTCTTATGAATTATGTTTCCAATATTTAAAGTAACACTAGTATGAGATTACAGTGTTCACAAATATTCTATTAACATCTTAATCATAGAGTTTCAGTACAATTTCTAAATAAGTAGAGATAGTTCACAAATATCACCCAGTTTCTTTTAATACAAAATTGTAACTCAATAGTCAAATTTTAACTATTACACTATTTTAGTACTGTTAGTCAATACGAAACTTAATATTCAAACACTTGAAATAATAATATTTTGATTTATATTGTGTCTAAAGCAGAATACAAGATTAATGTAGACTCAGTTCTATATCCTAATTTGTTGACTTATGATTTCCAAGCTAGGAATATTTGTTTAATTTTAATATTATATTTGTTTATCTTTAAGCTTAATTATTGGGAAATATTTAGTCTTGTTACAATAACCTGTATGTATAAGTAAAATTTGAGTACTTCTTTATCTTCTGAACTGGAAAATGTTTCAGGGGATATATATGGTGTCTTCACGGATACCTTGTTCTTTGGCATACATTACTATTTGGATACTGATATCCAAATGTCAAGTGCACTCATTCAGACACATATGTCATTTGCATATAGATTCTTTTGTTAGACAAACACATATAATACTAATATTTGGTAATGCGTGTCTGATTTCTCTGTTAGTATGTACATATATTTTGATATTTACATTTATAATAATTACAGATTCCCAGTGATACCAGTACCTCAATCAACTTTCCATTATTATTGCATTAATTTATAACTTTTTTGACTAGAAAATTTATTTTTTCATTAAAAAAATGTATCTCAGTCTTCAGTATTTTTATTCTTTTGTTCCGCCCTCACATGTACACAAAGCAGTTAGAATTTCTAATTACTGTGAGAAACAAACCATATCATAATATTTTTGTAGAGTCTGTTTTCCTTTGCTCATACAGTACAACAAAAATTTCAAATTTATGTATGTGAGTTATTTTACTTCTTATTGCATTTCGTTTAGATACAGAACTTTTAGATATGATCATTTACATTGTTTTGCTACTTATAATTGACAAATGCATCGAGTTTTGCACCTTGCTAAAACTTTCTTCTTGATTCCCAATTAGTATTAGCCAAAGCTTATAGTTAATTCTGTGAAAATTTTGAACAAATTTTAGCCTCCCAGATTTTCTTTAGGATGGCTGTATAATCATAAAATATTTATTCTGACACCATAATGTGAGATTGCCTTTACATAAATTACAAATTGCATTTGTTATTTATTTATGTTACTTTATCAAAAAATTAAAGACTTTCTATAACTTGGAAAATGAAACCACAACATACCCAAATATGACACATGATCAAAGCAGTGCTAAGAGGAACATTCATATGAATAAAGGCATTCATAAAGAAATTAGAGAAATCTCCTAGTAGCAACTTACCAGCATATTCAAAGGCTCTGGAAGAAAAAGAAGCAAACACACCCAGGAGGAGTAGATTAAAGAATATGAACAGAGGGCTGAAATCAATAAATTAAAAACAAAGAGAACAATACAAAGAATCAAAAAAACCAAGAGCTGGTTCTTTGAGAAAAATCCAAAGAGAAACAAACCCTCAACCAATCTAGCTAAAAAGCAGAGAGACATTAGCCAAATTAATAAAATTAGCAGTAAAAAGTAGACATAATAATACACAATGAGGAAATTAAAAAAAAAAATTCTTAGGTCTTACTTCAAAAGCCTATCCTTCACAAATTTAGAAAATCTAAATGTTATGGATGATTTTCTAGATAGATATCACTGACAAAATTAAACCAATATCAGATAAACTTTTAAAACATAAGGAAATAGAGCCCCCCACCCCGCCCCAAAAGCCCAGGCACAGATAATTTAAGCTCAGATTTCAGAATTCTACCAGACTTTCAAAGAAAACCTAATATCAATATTCCTCAAAGTATTATACAAAATAGAAACAAAAGAAATATTGCCAAACTCATTCAATGATGCCTGTCACACTGATACCTAAACCACACAAAAACATAATAACAAAATTTCAGACCAATTTCCCTTATGAACACTGATACAGAAATACTCAATAAACTAATCAGAAACTGAATCCAAAACCACTATCTACCATAATCAAGTGTACTTCATATCAGGGATTCAGGTATAGTTTAATATTTAAAAAAATCCTTCAATGTAATCTATCATATAAACAAACTGAAACAAACAAACAAATAAGGAAAAAAACACATGAATTTTTCCATGAATTTCTCATTAGATGCTGGAAAAGCTTTTGACAAAATCCAACACTTCTTGATGTTTAAAGTTTTAGAGAGGTCAGTGAAACAAGGCCCATACCTAAACACAGTGAAGACAATTTACAGCAAGCAATGTCAAACAAAATGGAAACTTGAATCATATCTACTAAAAATAGGGACAAGGCAAAGATATCTACTCTTTTCTTATCTTTTCAATATAGTATTTGAAGTTCTATCTAGAGCAATAATACAACTAAAGGAGATCAAGTGGATAAAAATGGGAAAAGAAGAACTTACAGTAATGCTATTAGCAGATGATATGATAATATATGTATATTATGTATAATAGTATATATATACTATTATATTATATATATATATATATATATATATATATATATATATATATATATATATATATATATATATATATATATATATATTGCTACATCCACTCCAGTAGCAACCCCCGTGACAGGCTGAAAAGTCTAGGCACTGTCCCACGGCAAAAAGCTCATGGAAACTTAGTCTCCTGGAATTGTGGCATCCTGTACAAAGAATCCTCCAATGTCCTTGCATTAGTTGGTAAACAGATCTGTGTGCTTTCCCCTAATATTGCTTCATTATAAGTGCTTCTAAGGATTCATATTTTAACATATAGCCAAGTTAGATTCTAGGCAGTCCTTGATTCAACCTTGAGCATGAATAGCCAAGTCACTGCCCTACACAGGAATGCACCACTATCTAGGAATAGGGAAGTTTTCTAGAAGGAACTAGACTAGATAGTTAGAACTATAGGTAGCTGAGTTACACCCAGATACAAGTATTTACAATGGCCTAGGGGGAATGTGAACTATGACAAGAGCATGAAGCCCCCTCCTAAGTTTAAGCTGACCTCAGGTGGAATTGTTTTTGATCCCAGTTGTTAACCTTGAATCTTATCCCAGTTGGTTCTTGCCAGTCCTTCCCCACTTGCATTACTGTTTTGTTATCTTGCTGGTGTGTCACCTAACTACCTCATTTTCTTCTGTATAAAAGTCTGATGCTCAATTTGACACAATACATTCATATCCACACTCCCTTGTGTCGGTATCTCAAGAGAACTTGACCCACGCAGATAAGGGATCCAGAGCGTCTGCGGATATATATATATATATATATATATATATATATATATATATATATATATTCAACAAAAGTCCTACCATTGATCTCCTACAGCTAATAAACACCTTCATCAATGTGGCTGGATAAAAATTAACTCCAAAATAGCAGCTGCCCTTCTTTATACAAATGATAAATGGGCTGAGAAAGAAATCAGGGAAGCACTAATATTCACAATAACCATAAAGAATATAAAAGTACCTTAATGTAACTCTAAACAAGAAAGTGAAAAACCTCTATGACAAGAACTTCAAATCACTGAAGAAAGAAATTGAAGAAGATATCAGAATATGGAAAGATCTACTGTGCTCTTGGATTGGTAGAATTAACAGTGGCCATTTTACAGAAACCAATCTAGAGAGTCAATGTAATTAACATCAGTATCCCAACACAATTCTTTACAGACCTTGAGAGAACAGTTCTCAACTTTATATATAAAAACAAAGCAAAACAAATAAACAAATGCAAATACAAGACAAACAAACAAATAGGATATCTAAAATAGTCAGTCCTGTACCATGCAAACTTTGGGAGGTCTCCTTACCCCTAATTTCAAACTGTAATGTGGAATAATCATAATAAAAGTTGCATGGTATTGGCATAGAAACATATAGGTTGATCAATGGAATCGAATTGAATACCCTTAAATAAATCCAAATATTAAGGTCATAATTTATTTTTTATTTATTTTTTTACTAAAAATGCCAAAACCATACAATGGAAAAAAGTAAGTATCTTCAACACATAGTGCTGGTCTAACTGGTTTGCTGCCGGTAGAAAAATGGAAATAGATCAATATTTATCACCCTTCCCAAAACTTACTTCAAAAAAGGATCAAAGACATTACCACAAAGCCAGAGAAACTAAATCTATTAAAAGAGGAAGTGGGAAATAGTCTTGAAGGAACAGGAGACAATATCCTGAAGAGAATACCAGTAGCTCTGGCATTAAGAGCAACAATTTATATGTGTAATCTCATCAAACTGAGAAACCTTCTGTAAGGCAAAGGACATTGCCTACAGAATGGAAAAGATCTTCACAAACCATATATCCAACATGGGCTAATATCTAAATTTTATAAAGCACTCAAGAAGTAAATCACTAACAAACTAAATAATCCAATTAAAAATGTGATACAGAGGTTTACAGAGAATTCTCAATAGAGGAATCCCCAATGGCCAAGAGGCTATTAAAGAAATGTTGAACATCCTTGATCAACATGGAAATGCAAATCAAAATGACTCTGAGACTCCACATTACACCTATCAGAATGGCTAACAGGGAAAACTCAAGCAATGTCACATGCAGGCAAGGATGTGACCCAAGGGGAATACTCTTCCCTTGTTAGGGGAATACAAACTTGTAAAACCATTCTGAAAATCAATAGATGATTTTTCAGAGAATTGGGAATTATGCTAATTCAGGACTCAGCTATACTGCTTCTGGACACTATACCCAAAATTTCTCTACCATACTACAAGGACACTTGGTGCCCTGTATTCATGACAGCTTTATTCTTTTTTTAATTTAATTTTTTTTATTTAAAACTCCAGATTTTATTCCTCTACTGGTCCACTGCCATATCACATCCCATACCTCCTCCCTAAACCCCTCTTTCCATGAGGATGTTCCCCACGGTCCCCACTCCATAAGACCTCTAAACTCCCTGGGACCTCCAGACTATTGAGGGTTAGGTGTATCTTCTCTGACTAAACCAGACCTGGCAGTCCTCTGCTGTATGTGTGTTGGGGGCCTTACAACAGCTGTTGTATGCTGCCTGGTTGGTGTTCCAGTATCTGAAAGATCTCGGGTGTCCAGGTATATTGAGACTGCTGGTCCTCTTACAGGTTGCCCCCTCCTAAGCTTCTTTCAGCTTTCCCCTAATTCAACCACAGGAATCAGCAGCTTCTATTCATTGATTGGGTACAAATATCTGCATTGGACTCTTTCACCTGCTTGTTGGGTCTTCCAGAGTGCAGTTATGCTGGGTCCCTTTTTGTAAGTGCTCCAAAGCCTCAGTAACAGTGTCAGGTTTTGGGGCCTACCCTTGAGCTAGATCCCACTTTGGGCCTGTCACTGGACCTTCTTTTCCTCAGGCTCCTCTGCATTTTCATCCCTGCAGTTCTTCCAAAATTGAACAATTATGGGTTAGGGTTTTGACTGTGGGATGGCAACCTCATCACTCACTTGATGCCCTGTCTTTCTGCTGAAGGTGGGCTCTACAAGTTCCATCTTCCCAGTGTAGGGCTTTTTCATCTAAGATCCCTCTGTTTGAGTCCCGAGAGAGTCTCTCATCTCCCAGGTCTTTGGCACATTCTGAAGGGTCTCCTCACCTCCTACCTCCCAAGGTTGCATGTTTCCCTTCTTTCTGCTGGCCATCAAGTATTTAAGTCCTTTACCCCTACCCAATACCCAATCATGTTCCCCTCTCCACTCCTTGTCCCCTTTCCTTCATTGGTCCCTCCCTCTCCCCCTTTAGTTGCTTTCTTCTCCTTCCCAAGTGGAACTGAGGCATACTCACTTGGGCCCTTCATCTTTTTGACCCTTTTCAGTTATATGAGCTGTATCTTTGGGTATTCAGCACTTTTTAGTTCTGGTTAATATCCACTTATTTGTGAGTACATACCATGTATGCCCTATTGGGTCTGAGTTACCTCACTCAGGATGATTATTTTCTAGTTCCATCCATTTGCCTGCAAAATCCAGGATGTCCTAATTCTTAATAGCTGAGTAGTATTTCACTGTGTAAATGAACCACATTTTCTGTATCCATTCTTCTGTTGTGGAACATCTGGGTTATTTCCAGCTTCTGGCTATCACAAACAAGGCTACTATAAACACAGTGGAACACGTGCCTCAGTAGCATGGTGGGCATCTTTTGGGTATATATATTCCCAAGAGTGGGATAGCTGAGTCTTCAGATAAGTCTATTTGCAATTTTCTGAGCCAAAAATATATAATGGTAAAAAGAACACATCTTCTATAAATGGTGCTCGTCTAACTGGCTGTCTGTATGTAGAAAAATGAAAGTCGACCCATATTGGACACCTGGCACAATGTTTAAGTCCAAGTGGATCAAGGACCTCAACATAAAACCAGATACTCCGAATCTAATAGAAGAGAAATTGTGAAAGAGCCTTGAACACAATGGCATGGGGGAAATTTCCTAAACAGAACTCCAGTGACAATAGCTCATGCTCTAAGATCAAGAATTGATAAATGGGACCTAATGAAACTAGAAAGCATCTATAAGGCAAAGGATATAATCAATAAGACAAATAGGCAACCTATAGATTGGGAAAAAATATTCACTAACCCCACATTTGATAGAAGGCTAATATCCAAAATACATAAAGAACTCAAGAAGCTAATCACCAAAAGACCGAACAACCCAATCAAAAAATGGGGTATAGCACTAAACTGAGATTTCACAACTGAGCAATCTCAAATGGCTGAGAAACAACTAAAGAGATGTCCTTAGTGATCAGAGAAATACAAATCAAAATGACCCTGAATTTCCACCTTACACCAATCAGAATGGTTAAGATCAAAACCTCATGTGACAACACATGTTAGAGAGGATGTGGAGAAAGAAAGCAGCTTTATTATTAAGAGCCAGAAATTTCAAACAACCAGATGTCCTTCAAATGAAGAATGGATACAGAAAATATGGTTCATCTATACTATGGTACACCACTTTGCTATCTAAATCATAAGACACCATAAAATGTGTAGGCAAATGAATAGAATTGGAAAATGCCATCCTATGTTAAGAATCCTTCATTGAAAATGACATGCATGGTATTACTCACTTATAAGTAGATATTAGCCATAAAGAACAGGATACACATGTCACAGTCCAAAAATCCAAAGAAGCTAAATAATAAGGAGGGTCCAAGGAGGATGGTTGAATCTCACTTAGAAGGGAAGATAAAAGTTGTCAGAGTTTATGGAGGTGGGCACTGGGATGAAAGGGGGAGTGGGAGGGGAATGGGGAGAGTTTAGGTGTGGGGATAGAAGGCCAGAAAGGTGATTGGAAACTGATAGCTCTCTGGGGTGTAAGGGATGGCAGGCTGGGGAGGGGAGGGGTATCTTATGAATATGGTAGAGACCTGGGATGGGGAGGTCTAGAAGGTCTATGCCACTAGCCAAGACTCCCAGCAGTGGAGGGCATTATCCTAGAAGTGCCTACCTACTTATACTCAGTCAGAACTCTCAGTGGAGAGATAAGGACATCAAGGTGTCCATAAAAACTTTGACCCCAAATTAGTTATGCCTCCAAGGAGTGTAGGGACCTAGATGGAACAGAGGAAATGGCCAACCAAAGAACATCCAAACGTGAGGCTAATCCTTTAGTCAAGAACCAGTCCCTGACATTATTAATGGTACTCTGTTATGCTTGCAGGCAGGAGCCTAGCATAACTTTTCTCTGTAAGGCAGCATCCAGCAGCTATGGAAACAGATGTACAGCCAAACACTAGATAGATCTTAGAAGTGTTATGGAACAGCATACATGGTCTAACCTACCATCCCTGGTTATAAGTAGTAGATGTGTAGCTTTACCTTCATGTGGGTCCCTCAACAACTGGAGTGGGAGGGATTGGGTTGTCTCTTACTCTGTTGTCTGCCTGTTGAATCTGTTACCCTAACTGGGCTGCCTTGTCTGGCCTCAGTGGAGGAAATTGTGTTCAGTCCTGCAGTGACTTGACGTGCTGGAGTAGGTTGGTACCCAGAGAGGCCTTCCTCTTCTCAGAGGATATGGAGCCTGGGTATGATGAGTGGGGGAAATTGGAGGAGAGAAGGGTGGTCTATGATTAGGATATAAAGAGAATAAGTGAATAAATGAAGGCTTCTAAGGGATAATAAAATAAAATAATATAAATAAAAACTAACGCATTGAAATAGGACAAAACACAAGAAAAATGTCAAAGAAAGACGTAAGAAGCAGATATAGGTGCAGAAAACCACTCATGCATTAAGAAATTCCATAAAAAGACTAAACAGGAAGCATATATATATATATATATATATATATATATATATATATATACACACACACACACACATATATATNATATATATATATATATATATATATATATATATATATATATTCCAAAAACATGTAGAGTAAAAATATATATATATATTCAAATATATATATATATATATATATATATATATATATATATTCAAAAAACATGTAGAGTAAAAAGAGAAAAAAATCATTATTCTTTGATTATTTTTTTACAGTCCAGTCATTATACCCCTCCATATCCACCCTCCCACTGTTCCTTATACTATTTCTACTCCATATTCAAGAGGATATCCCTACCTCCCAAACCCCACAAGACAATCCCTGCCTCCCTTGAGCCTCAAGACTCTCCAGGGTTAGGTGCTTCTTCACTCACTGAGGCCAGACCAGGCAGTCCTCTGCTCTATATGTGCTGGGGGCCTCATATCAACTAGTATTTTCTGTCAGGTTGGTGGTTCAGTGTCTGAGAATTCTCAGGAGTCCAGGTTAGTGGAGCGTACTGGTCTTTTTATGGGGTCATCCTCCTCCTCAGCTTCTTCCAGCCTTTCCCTAATTAAACCATACCAGTAACTGATATTTTTTTCCCATTGGTTAGGTCTACGTTTCTGCATCTGACTTTTTTAGCTGCTTGTTGGGCCTCTCAGATGGCAGCCACGCTCAGCTCCTGTCTGTAAACACATCATAGCATCAGTAATAGTGCCAGGCCTTGTAGCCTCCCCTAGAGCTGGATCCCAATTTGAGCCTGCCACTGGACCTCCTTTCCCTCAGGCTTTTGTCCATTTTGTTCCTGCACTTCTTTTAGACAGGGACAATTCTGGATTAGAGTTTTTGACTGTCAGAAGGCAACTCCATCTCTCCACTTAATCCTCTTTCTTTCTACTAGAGGTGGACTCTACAAGTTCCTGCTCCCCACTGTTAGGCATTTCATCTAAAGTCCCTCCCTCTTCCTTCCATGCCTCTCTTACCTCCCACATTCTAGAGAGTCCCCCTGTCTTAGTCAGGGTTTTTATTCCTGCACAAACATCATGACCAAGCAGCAAGTTGGGGAGGAAAGGGTTTATTTGGCTTACACTTCCATACAGCTGTTCATCACCAAGGAAGTCAGGTCTGGAACTCAAGCAGGTCAGGGAGCCGGAGCTGATGCAGAAGCCATGGAGGGATGTTCTTTACTGGCTTGCTTCCCCTGGCTTGCTCAGCCTGCTCTCTTATAGAACCCAAGACTACCAGCCCAGAGATGGTCCCACCCACAAGGGGCCCTTCCCCCTTGATCACTAGTTGAGAAAATGCCTCACAGCTAGATCTCATGGAGGAATTTCCCCAACTGAAGCTCCTTTCTCTGTGATAACCTCAGCTGTGTCAAGTTGACACAAACCTAGCCAGTACACCCCCCATCCTGAGGTTGTCTGTTTCCATTCTTTCTTCTGGCTTTCAGGTCTTTATTCCTGATTCCCACCCTCCAATATCTGATCATGTCCCCTCTTTTCCCTCCCTGTCCTCCCCTCTCCCACCCAGGTCCCTCCTTTTTCCATCTGCCCTCTGTTCACCCCCAACCTTTCTTCTCCCTCCCAAGTGGGATCAAGGCACCCTCACTTGGGCCCCTTCAGCATGTTAAACTTCTTGAGTTTTGTGGCTTGTAACCTGGCTTATCCACTTAACTAATACCAGGCACATCCTTTTTTGGTCTGAGTTACCCCACTCAGGATTATATTTTCTAGTTCCATCCCTTTGCCTGCAAAAGGGATTTTAATTTTTTGAAAGGATGAGTAATTTCCATTGCATAAATTCACCACATTTTTATTCTTTCATATGTTAAGAGAGATCTAGCTTGTTTGCAATTTCTGACTATTGAGAATAGAGCAGAGGCCTGGTGGGGGTGACACACATATTTATTCCCAGTACAAAGTAGACAGAGAGGCAGGTCGATCTCTAAGTTTCTGATCCTGGCCTACAGAACTATTTCCAAGACAAACAGGGCAACACAGAGAAATGCTGTTGTGAAAAAACAAAAACAAACAAACCAAAAATCAATTGATGTGGTTGTGCTAGAATGGAAAATACATTGGGTATATGTCCAAAAGTGGTAAAGCTGGATCTTGTGTAAAAAACAATAAAAAACATATCCCCCACTTCCCCCGCCTGCCCGCAGGAGAGGAATAAGTGGGCTCCAGAGTTCTTCTGCGAGTACTCCTTTATTGAATCCACGTGGAGAAAGAGAGAGGCGAAAGGTAGAGCGTTCCTAGAAATACCTATGTTCACACCCACATCAGTGTGACGTAAGTCTCTTGGATTGGCTTGTTGCCCGTTACCTCAAGATATGCCCCGGGATTGGGCGGTGACAGACAAACGCGTAGTAACCGGCGCGGGCGCGCGGACTCCCGCGGTGGGCGGTAACTTACGTGATTGCGTCAAGCCTGCGCACTGAGTTTGTTTACATTTTCAGGCGACCGGTTCCTAGGTAACCCGTTCCGGGGAGTGCCGGGCAGCTTGAGCGTGCGGCTTCCCACAATCTTGAGGTACATTTATTCCCATCTTCCAGAGGAACTGCTATATAGAATATATAGAATGGAAAGAAAATTATCATTCAAACTTCTGACAGTTATGAAGTGACTTTTTAGTAGCATCTTTTTTCTCTCCAGACCTATCAACTCTGAGTTCTTAACTGGACAATAAGGAATGACAAAAAGAAGATCCTACTATAATTCATTACCCCAAAGCCTGAGATGGACTCACAGCATTGCTTAAGAGTAAAATATTTGAACAAGCAAGTATAAATAGTTATAGCTTGGGACTTCATGTATATGTCAGTAGAATTCAACATAATTTCTGTGGTAAACTTCCATAGCAATATTTAAAGCCTATGCATGATTAGAAAATTAATGAGAATACAGAAATTTGGTAGTGAGGTGGGAATAAATGGCTGCAAATAGAGACAGTATAAAGCAAAATGTATTTCTTTATGAATATATAATATATAAAATATATTCTATACATTTGGCATATTAGTATTGCTACAATAAAAATTCAATATGCTTTATAATAAGCATATAGTATATTTTATTTTAATCCCATTTTATGTATTTTAGTTTAGTCTTTAGCTGTTACAAACAATTAATGACAAATGACATGTATTTCATTTTATATGAGTTCATCTATAAGAAAAAAAATCCTATAAATGAAATTACAGAGGAGAAGGTTTTGTGCATTTATAACCTTGATATAGAATTCAAGTATATTGCTGTACTGCCCTATAAATTCTGTAATTTTGCATTTATATCCACTTTATTCTCTCAAATACCTCATCTGATTCTTTAAACTACTTCTCACATTTAGTTTAAGTGAAATTTGAATTTATATTTGTGTACTTAGCTTATTACAGCTACAATCTATATATTTATATATTCTGTTTGACACATTATATATATATATATATGTATAAATCATGTGTTATATAAATGTACATATACACATATATAAGGCATGTGATATATAGCATTCATATATATCATATATTGGTTATATAATACATATTATATATGTAATATGTTTTATTTTAGTTATTATAGATGAATCATATGTAGATATAATATATATATATATATAAATTAAAATGCAGAGAATATATATAATGAAATATATGATATGTAGATATCCATCAAATAGAATATAAAAAGATCTATCTATCTATCTATCTATCTATCTATCTATCTATCTGTTATCTATATATCTATGTAGAGAGAGACACAAATTTAGAGGTGTGTGTGTGTGTGTGTGTGTGTGTGTGTGTGTGTTTAACAGAATTACTTTGAACTGAGAACAGTTATCCTGGAAGATTTTATATGGAGAAGATTAATTAGTCAACCACCAACTGTCACCATTCATCAACTATACTTTATAAATTACTTTTAAAATGTTTTTTAGAATGTCAAAAATTATTCTCTGTAGCCCCCTTCCCCAGCCTGTTCCAGGCTGAGAGCAGACCTGCCACAGAAAGCCACCTATGGTGTGGCTCTCCAGCTAAGGCTGGCTTACTTTGTTGTGCTAACTGCATCTGTGCTTCTCCTTCTCCTGATCCTGGTATCTGTCTGCCTTGCCTCACCTACATCCTGCTTCCTGCTGAGACAGCCTTGGGACAATACACAGTGCCTGGGACTTCAGACTGCAACCAGGCATCCTCTGACTGAATCCAGGTGCCTGCACAGAACTGACTGTGGGCAGGGCCTACCCTCTTATAACCAAAAGATTCCTAATTAAAGAGAGATGCTTTGATTGGGGAATCATCTTAGTTTCATCTTTATTTATCTCCCACCTAGTCTCATTTCAGCCTCAGTTCACCTTCCAGGAAACCCAGTCCTTGGGTAGGCCGCCAATGGCATACTCCAACAATTCTCATTTTTCTTCTACAGGAGATTTTGAGCTATTAAAATCCAGAACTTTTAACTTATTATTTTTTTGTATTTAATAGATGCATTAAAAATGCCTAATGCCTAAAATATCCTCAGTAAATTATTGAACTTTTTCTGAATTAAATTGTGAATTATTCATTTTAAAATATTAGCACCATGAAATACCTTCAATCTTTAGAATTACACAGCATATGCTAAATTAAAATATGTGTGTCTTAATCAGTGATCTACTACTCAAAAGATTCACCATGACCAAAGTAACCCTTATAATATCACACATTTAATTGAGGAATTTTTTTACATTTTAAGAGGCTTAGTCTATTATTTTTATGGTAGGAAGCATTATAGATCAGTCAGACATGATACTTGAGAAGTAACTAAGAGTTCTTCTTCCATATCCTCAAGCAGCAGGAAGAGAGTGACTCTGAGGATGGAATGGGCTTTTCAAAACCTCAAAACCCACTTCCATTGACACACTGCTTTCCAGAATGGCCACGTGTCCCTTAATGACTTTAATAACAGTGTTATCCCTAGTGACCATGTATTCAAACCTATGAATATATGGAGAAATTCTTATTCAAATCATTGCCATGTGTTTCCTTCACAAAAATATTGTATGTAGTAAATGCATAGATGAATATGCTGGCAATATTCTTGGCCTCTGATGGATTTACAGAAAATATTTTTTAATCACATATTAGCAGGTATAATCTCTCTTTCTCTGTATCCCCTGCCAGTTTGATTTTCAGGGATTTGCAGATCACCTTTCATATCCTCTAAACCTAAAGCTAATAATTCATATCTTAAAACCCAATCTATCAGAATGTATTATATGAAAATAACTTCATTAAAAACATAATTTTCCAGATTTACTATTTTTTGCTGTAAACATTACTTTATAAAAATTAAGCATGAACATGTATGGGATATATCCTTGCTCATCAGACGACTCTAGTTATACTGACAAATAATGTTAAAATATATAATTTGTTCAATTCCCAAAATTTACATGCTATAAATAATAAACTACAGTTTTCCATTATTTTATGGTTACAAAAGTTAGATTGTAATATAGGCAGATATCTTAGTCAGGGTTTCTATTCCTGCACAAACATCATGACCAAGAAGCAAGTTGGGGAGGAAAGGGTTTATTCGGCTTACACTTCCATACTGCTGTTCATCACCAAAGGAAGTCAGGACTGGAACTTAAGCAGGAGCTGATGCAGAAGCCATGGAGGGATGTTCTTTACTGGCTTGCTTAGCCTGCTCTCTTATAGAACCCAAGAACCCAGAGATGGCACCACCCACAAGGGGCCCTTCCCCCTTGATCACTAATTGAGAAAATGCCTCACAGCTAGATCTCATGGAGGCATTTCCCCAACTGAAGCTCCTTCTCTGTGATAACCCAGCTGTGTCAAGTTGACACAAACCTAGCCAGTACAATTGACCCCTTGTCAACNAGAGAGAGAGAGAGAGAGAGAGAGAGAGAGAGAGAGAATTTGAGTAAAGATCAGGATAGTAACATGTAACATATACACCAGGGACAAAGATGTAAGGATAATTTTTGTTGGTTCTTTTATCTGATGGCAAATAGAACTGTCCCAAATGACTCTTTTTCCACATCCCCATGGTCAAAGTAATTCTTGAATTTGTTTCATTGTCTTCACTGTAGAATCCCATTTATGCAATGCTATGTAAACCCTGTGTTTCGGAGATGTACATAGTGTAGACTATAAAAGTAATGACAAAGAGAAAACATGAGTCAATGATTGGTGTTTTAAAAATTCATACAATGCATGCATTTGGGATAATAGGTTAAAGCATTAAGACTCTTCTTTCTGAATTACAACCTATGAGCTCTTTTGTCATTCCTCCCTAGTGCTCTTGCTCTTGTGACACCTGCCAAAGCCCGTGACAGACACAGAAGAGAACTGCCACATTCTCCGAGTCAGTAAAAACAGTCATTTAAAGAAAAAGCAAACAAAGAAATGAAAAATAATGAGCAGTGATGACTGTTTTACTTCCATTATGTTGTGTTTTAAATTTTATTTCCCTTTGATATCAGGTATATTGTGTGTATGATGAAGCAATATTGTTTTGCTGATCATCTGAGGGAGCCTGCACCTGCCAGTTATTATAGGGAAAGGAGGAAGACCCACACCCAGGTTCTGACAATCACTGCATCTTTTCATCTCGTGTTCACTCAGCCAAAACCATCAGCAGTTTGGTTCTATTTATAAAAAAGGAAAAAAAAAATCAGAATTTGTATACTCTGATGTTTTGATGTAAAACACTGTCCTTGCAGGCTTATATAAGTAAGATTAAATAAAACAAATTAAAGTCACTAAAGGGCAACATTTTCACAGATGTCTTCTAAAAGTACTGAATTAATTATAACCACTTAATTTGTATTGTATTTACGAAGATTTAAGGAATAGGTGAAGAAAACTTATAAAGTTGAAAGTGGAAAACCTTTGTAACCATCAATATATGAATTTTCTATTGTAATTTATTATTCTATCTACTTTGTGGCTTTATAAATAACAAAACATAAAGAAATAATTTCTAATTATTTCTATAGAAGAATAATTATAGTTATCACTTTTTGGAACTCATTGTGTTCTCTGGCTTGTATTAATATGATCCTAATAAGTGTTCCCTGAAACAATGCTTAGCCTAGTAGAAAACCAGAGATCCTCTTTGTGCACAAATATCTGGCTTGTTCTCATTCCGCATCTGGTCCCTTTGGCACAATCACATATTACATAGGAGAAGAATCTTCATGTAGAACTTCTGCGCCTTCTACTTTTAGTAAAGGACAATGCTACTCAGTAGGTATCTAGATCATTTATACTGTATTAATAATTTCTTTTATGGGCCATTTTGCTTATACCTATTATACTTGTCATATATATGTGCATATGTGTGCATGTGTATATGTGTGTATGTATGTGTTTATGTGTATGTGTATATGTATTTGTATATGTATACATATAATGATGATGAGAAAATATAAGAGAAATATATTTACCTTTTATCTAAGGAAAATTTTCTTCCATCATATAGGCAAGGAGCAAAGAAAAAATCATGCTGTGCTATGTTAAGTTCCAAAATTCTTAATAAAAAATCCAAAAAGGGTTGTTTTCAGTTTCTGTCTATTGTGAAAAAGGCTGCTATGAGCATAATGGAACATGTGTCCTTGTTATATGATGAAACATCTTTTGTGTATATGCCCAGGGGTGGTATAGCTCTGTCTTCAGGTAGAACTACTTTCTTTTTTTATTTTATTTTATTTTATTTTATTTTATTTTATTTTATTTTATTTTTTCAGAACTACTTTCAATTTTCTGAGAAACCACGAGATTGATTTCCAAAATGGTTGTACAAGTTTTCAATCCTACCAGAAAGGAAGGAATACAGTGTCTGTAGAATGACTGTGGTATCCATTCCCAAAGGGCCTCAGTGAGGGAGGATGTGTGCCTACTCTGGCAGAAACTTAATGGCCAGTGTGGCATGATATGCAGAGGTGCCTACAATCTCCAAAGAGATGGGGAGTGGAATGGTGGGAATGTCTCTGTCAGAAGAATCAGGAGAGGGTCAGCTTTTGATGTAAATAAATTAGTTAATAAAAAAAAGAAAACAAAATGAATCCAGTATATTTTACATATGCCTAAATGAAACATAGGGTAAAATATGAGCATTGAAATTTCCTTTTCTGCAAGAAGGAATAAAATATGAATCTGTGAGGACATGTTTACTTATTTTTTTATAATTATAAAAGAATATTTGTCAAATTTATCCAGGGAAAGTAATTTCAGCCTAGAGTGTATTCCCTAAAAATATCATCAGGATTTTAATGCAATTAGCAAGGATTATCATAGAAGAATTCTCATGTCCTGATGGATTAGACTTAAGAGAAAAATAGTGTCTCATGGATTCTAACATGGAAAACCTGGATTTCTTCAATCATAAAAGTGCAAACTTCTACCACAACTGACTGGTTATCATGCAGAAAGCATTATTTAATCTTTTGTTAATTATCCCTGTTGATCTGTACAAATCCTGACTGTTTAAACAGATGTGTTGAAACAAAAAAAGAAACAAATGTTTTGCAGAGGAGATGGGAGGCTTGGGACAATGAGTGCAAAGCCCAGGTTACGCCACTTTTGATGGAAGCTGAGATGTACCAGTGAGCTCCTCTGGACCGGGGTAAGGGATTGGCTTTCATATGAAGGAGCCATTGAAAGGGAGCAACCTTAGAAATGCACATGCTGTTTTAGGCACAGCTTTATTCAGTCCAGGCAACTTCTACTTCTGGCTACTGTGAACATAGAACATTGGGGTAGAGGATGGAAGTATCTGCGGTGCAGTGCAGAAACTATTCTGCTAGGTCATTTCTATTGCTCATCATTGAATACACTTCTTTCAAGTCATTTAGCTAAAATACAGATACTTAACAACATGTGAGACTGATGGCTTATTCTTTATTGTACAGTTGTGACATATGTACAGTGTCTACTCTGGTTGAGAAAACTTGGTTAAAATTGTTTATTTACCCAAATTATAGGGAATAGTTATTAAGGGATATTACCTGCATGAGGGTTGCCCTAGATTTCATTTTCTTCCCTTGATTCCAGAGCATTCCACTATAAGATACCAGAACTATCAGATAACTGTAAAGTTAATGAATGAGAGATATGAGAAAGTAAGAAACATTGTCTTATATTTGCTATGAACTATGCCTAGATCTGAATTTCTGATGTATATCACTACTTTGTTTCCCCACTATTGTTGTGGGCAGGTGCTACTATACTTAGGAAAGGGTGACAAAGATGGATTGTGAAATTCCTGACAGCAAGTCACATACCCTGTGATTTACCAGACATTGAGACTTTTGTGATTGGCTTTAATGTGTCTACCTTGAACCATATTTGTCTATTTGTGATTAGAGTACAGTACTGTGTTTAGAAAGAATTTTCTAAGATTGGTGGAACTAGTGCTAGAGGATATATCATTTCAAGGAATAAAGTTAAAAAAAAAATAGTGTAGTGCTAGCCAATCATTTTCTCATTGCTTCCTTGACACTCAAGCTCCTACGTGTGTTCTGTGCTCACAAAACCAACAAGCACCATATGGTTATCATTATTACACTGTTGTGTGTTAGGGCAACCACATCTTCCCAGTTTGTGTGAGCCTGGCCATCCCTTTATGTGCTTTAGAGTCATAGTCCAGGGTTGTTTTAGCTATAGAATAATTAGATTTGTTGTTTTGTTTTGTTTTGTTTTGTTTTTCTTTTGGAAATCTCTCTTTGTTTTAATGGGATATTTTCTTCATTTACATTTCAAATGTTATTCCCTTTCTCATTACCCTCCCCCAAATCCCATATCCCATCCTCTCTACTCCTGCAACTATGAGGGTATTCCTCCACCCATGCACCCACTGCCACCTCTCTGCCCTCAGTTTTCCTACACTGGGGAAATACTATGTATTTTATGATTCTCTTCAGTCTATATTCTATATCTATCTTTCTCTGAAGAATTAATTTAAATGGAAGCTATTTTAATCATCTTTAATTCTCTGCCTGATTGTTTCAAATCTAAGGTACTTCTTTCTCCTTCAATGACACATTTTTGGCTTCTTCTATTTCTTATGATTTTCTTCATACATTTATGATTATTTTACTAGCAGGTAGATACATTTTCTAAGTGTATAGACACAAAAGTATATGTCATTAATTATTTAGTGCATGAAACTTTTAAAAAGATTCAAAGTATTTTATGTGAATTTTAGACATTCTAGTCAAAAGTTGCATTTTTATTAATGTTTATGATGATTTAAAGTTTTGAAGTATGTCTTTATTTTTAAGGTGAGCTTGCTAGAGGACTATAAACATCTATCATACTCTTGGCTCTAGCTCTTTGTAGTTTTTTCAAAGATGATTGTTCTAGCTTCAAATGTCCTCTTTTGAAATCAGTACAATGCTTGTGTTTATAGAAAATTTGGTAATTAGTACAGAAAGTGGATGGTTTGGCATTCTGTGTTTTTCTCCTTATTTTTAGACAAGCAACATGTTCTTGATTTTCATATTGTGATCATTGCCCTCTCATTGATTTTCCTGTGTCCTTAGTGGAAGAATCTCTGCTAACTAGGGCCATGAAACAACTCAGCCCTTTCTAAGGGTAAAGACATTTTGTCAGCCATCTTAAAAATTTATCTCGAGGATAAAATTTTTGCCCTCTATTCCAGAGGCTGAAGGTTATGTTCCAAAGGTAATTTATGGCATGACTAGAAAACTGTGACCTTCCTCCTAGAAGTTTCCTGTGTCAGGGATACCGTCTGCTCTTTTATCCTGACTCTCCTGAATATTTCTCCTTATGTCTATGGAGAAAAATGGGCATGGATTAAGTTGTGCTTTTTTTATTTCTGAGAAATTACTTTTTTCTAGAGCAGATCGAAATTCCTTAAAAATAAATTTAACAGCCGGGTGGTGGTGGCACACACCTTTAATCCCAGCACTTGGGAGGCAGAGACAGGTGGATTTCTGAGTTTGAGGCCAGCCTGGTCTACAAAGTGAGTTTCAGGACAGCCAGGGCTATACAGAGAAACCCTGGTTCGAAAAAAAAAAAAAAATTAACAGTCACATAAAATTTTCCTTCTTGATCCAACAATATGGGATACCAAAGAAAGTAAATGTCTTTGAGCCCAGCATGGTAGTACACATTTAATCTCAGCATTCCAGAGGCAGAGGCAGGAAGCTATCTGTGAGATTAAGGCCATCCAAGATTACACATAGTGATCTAAACCAGCAAGAGCTTCATTGTAAGACTCTGCATTAAAAGTAGCCATAAAACTTCATATTATTTTTACTATTATTGTTATTATTATTATTTAGAAAATGTGAATTACAAATACTTTAGCACTTTTATGAAGAAATTGTACTGTAAAATCTGTATGTGAAGGAGCAATCTTAAATTCTCTTCCTGACTTCCTGGCATGTGTGTGTGTGTGTGTGTGTGTGTGTGTGTGTGTGTGTGTGTGTTTGTGTGTGTGTGTATGTGTACACATGTATATGTATATCACCTTCCAGGAAGCATACACAGACTGGACCTTAGCCTCCACACACATATGTGTGCACCTTGATCTTTCGTTATGCATACTGTATGTGTTCAACAACTTAGATGATGCTTTATATCCTGTGAATTAATAAAAATACTATAAAGATACACACAATAGCAATATTAATTCATTTGTATGGTTGATGCAAAAAACCAAGATGTTAATAACTGATATTTGTTGTAGGGTTATGTGTCCCGTATCTGTTCCAACACATGGCTGCTTGGGGAGGCAGTATGGGAGAGTTGATTTCTCGTACCCTTTACCATGCTGTTCCTGGGTGGGTGTTGAGCCATAGCAAAGCCCTGGGACACTGCTCAAGGAGTGGTAAAGCACAGTTAGAGGCATGTGACAGCTGGAGCTGGTTCAGGGATCCCCAGGCCTGGTTCTCAGGCTCTTGGACATCAAGGTGTTGGAAGTTGCAGAAGAGCTGAGAACAGAGTGGGGGCTGGCTCTAGCAGGGACCAGGGAAAAAGGAGGTAAGCGCCAGGTGGTCCTGCAGGGATGAGTTCTTGGCTTGATGGTGGCAGTTTGGGGCTTGACTTGGTCATGGCTGGAAGTGCAGAGAGGCCTTCTATGGAGACAAGACAGTGGCTCTATAACCTTTTCCATGGCTCCCTATGGTGGATCTTGATGAAAAGAAACAGTCCATGGTTTTAAGGCATTTATTGTCATGGCAGAAAGTGGATGTGAAAACATTACCCCACATATCAGGGTGGCCTGAGATTAAATATCTTTTGCAGGGAGGAGTTTCTGGGAAGGAAAGCTTATTGTCTAAGCCATCCAGGTCTTTAGGTACTTCATTAAAATGGAGATCTGTCTTGAGCCTAAGTGACCACAATTTGCAATCTTTTCTACCTTTAGGGGGCTCTTACATGTCTGATGGCCACAAATTTATGTGAAAAATAAACTCACAGAGTCATATACTTAGAGTTCAAAGAAAGCTGCTTAGAAAATTTCGATGACAGCTTATAGCTGTCACTTACCTCTATAGTTGCTTCCTACTCTCTCTGGACACCATGGTGCTCAAAACTGGTCTTCTTCTAGTGCAAGTTATAACTTTCAGAGCTATAAAATCATTCAAAAAGGTCCTATTAGGTCCAACCAAGTCAAAAAAATGTGATAGTTTGATAGGATATGGATATTACTTTTATTTTGTTTACCACACAGCTAAAAGTAAACATGTTTTGTGCTATTTTTTTTGAAGACAGGTAATACAAAAATCAGTAATAAACTGGATGTGTATCCCCAAATGAGAAGGGGGCTTTTACTTAAAAATTTCCTGAGCACGTTATTCTCTGAGTTTTAGGTAACTTCTTTCTCTTACTTTCTTTTTACTGGGGAAGAAAATAATATTTAATAACTGAATAAAAGGCAGACCAGAAATTTTATCACTAGCACATGTATTTTGCCAGAGAAATATTGTATAAAGTATTTTAAAAGGTAAATCCTTTGAAATATACTTTTCATTTAATTTGTATAAGAGTACTGGGTTTCCTTATTTGGCTAGTAAAGATGTGTGTGTGTGTGTGTGTGTGTGTGTGTGTGTGTGTGTGTGTGTGTGTGAAAGTTTGTGTGTTTGTGAGTATGTGGGTAGTGTGGGTTGCATATTTTATCTGAATGAATATATATGATAGAAAAATGGTCATATTAAATTTAAATTTTCCAAAGGATCATTACTGTGAGAAAGTTGCTTACAAATTGTTTAAGTAAATGCTCCTTTTTACAAAAAGATTTTGAAAAACAATTGTATTTAACCAGCCACAAGTTGTGCAACTATAATATGTAAAATAAATCATTTGAAACAAAAAAAAGGCTTGGTTTATTTTTTAAAGGTCACCAAGATATATAAACTATTCTGCTTTTATTCATACATTCTTTGTTAAATATAGGTTCTCTTATACTATTCAGGGTCCATTTTATTTATACTTTTAAAAAGAAGAAGAGAGTTCTATTTTTTTCTTGGTTTTTAGAGACATGGTTTCTCTGTGTAGCCCTGGCTGTCCTGGAAGTCACTCTGTAGACTAGGGTGGCCTTGAACTCAGAAATCTGCCTACCTCTGCCTCCCAAGTGCTGGGATTAAAGGCATGTGCTACCACCTGTATACTGTAGTCTGAAGCATGACCAAAATGAGTAATAGCTAAAAGAAGAGAAAGATATTGATGTCTTTCATTCAGATGACTTGACAGATTGTGGCTTGTTCTGGTATTGAAAATTGAACTCAGTTCTTTGCTACATAAGCATTCTACTCTTCACCCAGAGAGTTAGTCAAAAAGTTTCATCTTTTGTAGAGGGTACACTTCATGATAGCTGTGAAGGAATCTAATATTTGTCATTTAGATCTTAGTGGAAGTTAGTAGCAAACCCACAGATCTAAAATTATATAACTGACATAACACCACAGCTTCCTGGGATTTTCTTCACCAAAACTTTCATACAATTTAGATTTCCATTTAGATCAGTTATGTTGTTAAACAATAAACAAAATAATATAATTAGTAATAAAATAACAAAATGAATGTTAAACTATTGTTTCTCTTACATAGTCTTAAAAAACACATCCTTATCCAATATATATAAAGAACTCAAGAAGGTGGACACCAGAAAATCAAATATCCCCATTAAAACATGGGGCACAGAGTTAAAGAATTCTCAACTGAGGAATACCGAATGGCTGAGAAGCACATGAAAAAATGTTCAACATCCTTAATCATCAGGGAAATGCAAATCAAAACAACCCTGAGATTCCACCTCACACCAGTAAGAATGACTAAGATCAAAAAATTAGGTGACAGCAGATGCTGGCGTGGATGTGGAGAAAGAGGAACACTCCTCCACTGTTGGTGGGAATGCAAGCTGGTTCAACCACTCTGGAAATCAGTCTGGCGGTACCTCAGAAAATTGGACATAGTACTACAGGAAGATCCTGCAATACCTCTACTGGGAATATATCCAGAAGATATTCCATCTGGTGACAAGGACACATGTTCCACTATGTTCATAGCAGCCTTATTCATAATAGCCAGAAACTGGAAAGAACCCAGATGTCCCTCAACAGAGGAATGGATACAAAAAATTTGGTACATTTAA
>LR750572.1:100975-136083 GCA_902729485.2 Mus minutoides
CTATTAGAAACAATGAATATATGAAATTCCTAGGCAAATGGATGGATCTGGAGGGTGTCATCCTGAGTGAGGTAACCCAATCACAAAAGAACTCACATAACATGTACTCACTGATATGTGGATATTAGCCCAGAAGCCTAGACTACCCAAGATACAATTTACTAAACACATGAAACTCAAGAAGAATGAAGTTCAAAATATGGTCTCTTCGCCCCTTCCTAGAATTAAGAACAAAGCACACACTGAAGGAGTTACAGAGATCATGTGTGAAGCTGAATCAAAAGGATGGACCAACCAGTGACTGCGGCTGCCAGGGATCCTTTCCATAATTAGCCACCAAAAATAAACACTATTTCACATGCCAGCAAGATAATGCTGAAAGGGCCCTGATATAGCTGTCTCATGGGAGGCTATACCAGTGCTTGGCAAACATGGAAGTGGATGCTCACAGTCAGCTATTAGTTGGAACACAGGACTCCCAAGGAAGGAGCTAGAGAAAGTACCCAAGGAGCTGAAGGGGTCTTCAGCCCTATAGGTGGAAGAATAACATGAACTAACTAGTTCCCCCTGTGTTCATGTCTCTAGCTGCATATATGGAAGAAGATGGCCTAGTTGGCCATCATTGGGAAGAGAGGCCCCTTGGTCATGCAGACTTTATATGCCCCAGTACAGGGGAATGCCAGGGCCATTATGTGGGAGGGGGAGGGTAGGGGAGCAGGGTGGGGATGGGGGAGGTTATGGGGAACTTTCTGGATAACACTTGAAATGTAAATGAAGAAAATATCTAATAAAGAAAAAAAATAATAAAAAAACACATCCTTGTTTCAAAAAAACAAAACTAAACTAATAAATAAATAAATAAATAAATAAATAAATAAATAAAAGATATCTTTAGTCAGTACTGTTTCTTTCCATACCTGGGTTGGTATAGTAACTAGATAATCAAACAATGGAGAGACCTGAATCTTTAATGACAGGACTTTCTTATAATTTATCAGAATTACAATATACTCGAGTCTATAATCATAATTTTATTGTATGGTTATTGATAGCCTAACAGTTTCCCAACAAAGAATTTTTGTGATTATAGTAGAGAATGAACTTTTCAAATATATACAACAAAATGAACATATTTACTAATATTAAAAGTATAGTTTCTCCTAAAATGTACTAAGCCATAAACTTAGGTTTAAGAAAGCTGCAAATACACCATGAACATTCTCCCTAGGCAGATGTATCATACCTATCTTACTTTTTCAGAATAATGACACAACTTAAAGATTTAACACACTGATGTTACATACAAATTATGATAGAACAGGATTTAAATTCAGGATATTCTGAATCAGAATCTATATCATGAAACGTCATATTTAGAAAATGTCATGAACATATATATGTATGTATGTATGTATGTATGTATGTATGTATATATGTATGTGTATACACATGCCATGCACATGTAGATAGACATACATAAATGCAGTATCATATATGTGTTTTACATACATATACTAATACATGTATGTATGCTGAGTAAAAGACATACAATAATATGAGGAGAAAAATAAGATAATAAGATATCAGCAGCACCATTATCTATAATTAAGATTTTACTGTTCGTAGAATTAAAAACAAACAAACAAAAAAACCCTCACAGAATGCATACAGGTAATCAAACAGAAAGACCCAGTGATGTTATAAAAGATTTATTAAAATTAGCATCAGCTAAAAAATAGTAATTAATCTGATTTCTAAAAGGTATGGCTTTTATTGTTTAAACATTTTCTATTTTTGACTGAGTGAAAAACAGAGAGTTACAGGTAAGTGTATAAACTATCTAAATATCCACTGGTAAGTGCCTAAGTGCCCGTGGAAAGTGGTTACATTCCTGTAATTGCCAGTCTCCTGGGAGGCATTTCCAATGTTTTGGCAAACGTACTTCACAAGAAGAGAAATCAATTTTAAGTAACCTCATTTTGAAAAATTAACATGGAGATGGAGCAGATGCCATTTAGTGAAAGATGGAAATAAAAAGGTTTCAGCTTATGAGCATATGGAAAGTTTAACATAATTTTGCTCCACAAGGAAAGATTTTAATGCTTATAAAATTGTTGATGAGTAGGAGTAACAAATTTAGTAATGTTTCGTGGGCAGAATTTATAAATTTCAGAAGACTCACATTTATTTGTTGATATGATGTATCATTAAAGTTAATTTAAAATAATTTGTGCATGCATGTTCCTGTGTGGTTACATAAGTGTGTAATATGCCCGTGGAACCCACAGGTTCTCCACCTTATGTTTTGAAATATTTTTTCCTACTAACATAGGACTCACAAAGTTGGGTAAACTGACTGATCAATAAGCCACTGCCTTTTTCCAAACTCTACCTCCTTAACAATGAGATTAAAGGTATGGGCCATAATAATTTTAAATGATTGCTGGAGATAAAACCCAAGCCCTAATGTTTGTGGTGCAAGCTGTTTACCAACTAAGCCATTCCACCAGTCCACTCTGTTTTATCTTCTAACATTTGTACTAATTCATGTTTGCAATGAAATCTAGGCTATTTAGTCTGTGTGTCTACCACAGCAGTGTCTGACATGTTTTCAGAATATTTCCTTATTTCTTTTCTCTCTCATGCAAGGTAGTGAGGTATCATTTATTAGTATACATTATTAAGTCTGTTGCAAATTATAGACTCCTTCACCTAAGTATAGTTAATGGCAAAAATATGAAGATTCCCCCAAATACATAAATACACAAGAAGTTGTTTTGCTCTACCAAAGGGTCTGAGGGTACAACATTTCTGACATAAAACCAAATGCTTCCACCATGCAGAAATTCTAATTCACCTTAGGGTTGCCATCTTAACATCAAATTTACATGTTTCTGAATTCTAGGCTACAGAGTTATTTTGGCTTATTTATATATACTATACCCCTTTTATGTATTTTGCTTCTAATAACATGTGCATTGGAAGAGTCTAAACTAGGTCTGTTTGGCTTTATATTGAAGGATGTGTTCAGAGGTTAAGTGTTCTCCATGGATTCTCTGACTTAAAAGTGATTGTCAAACTCAGTTCCTAAAATATGTATTAACATAACTAAATATGGGGCAAACCCATCACTGTCAATCGAGAAGTGTTAAATATCTCTGAGTCATAAAATTCCTTAAAAGAATACTTCATAATTCAGTTACATTTTTCAAGCTTTAACATTGATATGAATTAAAACAAAAGCACACACACATATCTATATATAAATATATAGATATATTCTTTTTATTAGATAATTTCTTAATTTACATTTCAAATGTCATCCCCTTTCCTAGTTTCCACTCCAAAAATCCCCTATCCCCTCCCCTCTCCCCCTGCTCCCCAACCCACCCTCTCCAATTCCTGGTCCTAACATTCCCCTATACAGGGGACATAGAGCTTTCACAGGACCAAGGGCCTCTCCTCCCATTGATGACCAACTAGGCCATCCTCTGCTACAAATATAGCTAGAGCCACAAGTTTTACAATGTGGTTTCCTTAATTGGTGGTATAGTTTCAAGGAGCTCTGAGGGTACTGGTTAGTTCATATTGAAGTTCCTTTTGTGAGTCCCCTTCAGCTCCCTGGGTATTTCTCTGGCTCCTTCATTGGGGACCTTATGCTACATCCAATGGATGACTGGAGCATCCAGTTCTGTATTTGCCAGGCACTGGCAGAGCCTCTCAGGAGACAGCTATATCAGGCTCCTGTCAGCAGGCTCTTGTTGGCATCTGCCTAGTGTCTGGGTTTGGTAGTTGTTTATGGGGTGGATTCCCAAATGGGGCAGTCTCTGGTTGGTCATTCCTTCAGGCTCTTCTCCGAACTTTGTCTCTGTAATTCTTTCCATGGGTATTTTGTTCCCCATTTTAAGAGAGAATGAAGTATCTACACTTTGGTCTTCCTTCTTGAATTTCATGTGTTTTGAAAATTGTATCTTGGGTATTCTAAATTTCTGGGATAATATCCACTTGTCACTAAGTGCATATCATGTGTGTTCTTTTCTGATTGGGTTACCTCACTCAGGATGATATCCTCCAGATACATCCATTTGCCTAAGAATTTCATAAATCCATTGTTTTTAATAGGTGAGTATTTCCATTGTATAAATGTAACACAATTTCTGTATCCATTCTTCTCTTGAGGGACATCTGGGTTCTTTCCAGCTTGTGGCTATTATAAATAAGGCTGCTATGAACATTGTGGAGCATGTGTCCTTATTACCAGTTGGAAAATTATCTGGGTATATGCCCAGGAGAAGTATTGCTGGATCTTCCGGTAGTAATATGTTCAATTTTCTTAGGAAGCACCAAACTGACTTCCAGAGTTTCTAAAAAAGCTTGCAATCCCACTAGCAATGGAGGAGTATTCCTCTTTCTCCACATCCTTGCCAGCATCTGCTGTCACATGAATATTTGATCTTAGCCATTCTGACTGGTGTGAGGTGGAATCTCAGGGTTGTTTTGATCAGCATTTCCCTGATGATTAAGGATGTTTAACATTTTTTTTCTGGTGATTCTCAGCTGTTCAGTATTCCTCAGTTGAGAATTCTTTGTTTAACTCTGTGCCCCACTTTTTAATGCAGATATTTGATTTTCTTGAGTCCAGCTTCTTTTTAAATATTGAATATTTATCTCCTATCAGATTTAGGATTGGTAAAGATCCTTTCCCAATATGTTGGGGCCTTTTTGTCTTGTTGACCATGTCTTGTGCCTTACAGATTTGCAATTTTGTGAGGTCCCATTTGTTGATTTTCTATCTTACAGCTCAGGTCCTTGCTGGTCTGTTCAAGAATTTTTCCCCTGTGCCCATATCTTCCAGGCTTTTCCCCACTTTCTCCTCTATAAATTTCAGTGTTTCTGGTTTTATGTAGAGGTCTTTGATCTACTTAGACTTAAGATTTGTACAAGGAGATAATATAAAATATCTTGGTGTGACTTTTATGAAAGAAGTGAATGATTTGTATGACAAGAACTTCAAGTCTCTGAAGAAAGAAATTGAGGAAGATCTCAGAAGATGGAAGGATCTCCAATGCTCATGGATTGGCAGAATCAATATAGTAAAAATGGCTATAGTGCCAAAACCTATCTACAGATTCAATGCAATCCCCATCAAAATTCCAACTCAATTCTTCAAGGATCTAGAAAAGACAATTAGCAAGTTCATTTGGAATAACAAAAAACCGAGACTAGCTAAAACTCTTCTCAACAATAAAAGAACTTCTGGTGGAATCACCATGCCTGACCTCAAGCTGTACTACAGAGCAATCGTAATAAAAACTGCATGGTACTGGTACAGCAACAGACAGGTAGATCAATGGAATAGGATCGAAGACCCAGAAATGAATCCACACACCTATGCTCACCTGATCTTTGACAAGGGAGCTAAAACTATCCAGTGGAAAAAAGACAGCCTTTTCAACAAATGGTGCTGGTAAAACTGGCAGCTATCATGTAGAAGACTGGGAATTGATCCATTCTTATCTCCTTGTACTAAGGTCAAGTCTAAGTGGTTGAAGGACCTCCACATAAAACCAGAGACACTGAAACTTATAGGGGAGAAAGTGGGGAAAAGCCTCGAAGATATGGGCACTGGGGAAAAATTCCTGAATAAAACAGCAAAGGCTTGTGCTGTAAGATCAAGAATTGACAAATGGGACCTCATAAGTTGCAAAGTTTCTGTAAGACAAAAGATACCTTCAACAAGACAAAAGGGCCACCAACTGATTGAGAAAGGATCTTTACCAATCCTAAATCAGATAGGGGACTGATATCCAATATATATAAAGAACTCAAGAAAGTAGACACCAGAAAATCAAATATCCCCATTAAAAAGTGGGGCACAGAGTTAAACAAAGAATTCTCAACTGAGGAATACCGAAAGGCTGAGAAGCACTTGAAAAAATGTTCAACATCCTTAATCATCAGGGAAATGCAGATCAAAACAACCCTGAGATTCCACCTCACACCAGTAAGAATGGCTAAGATCAAAAATTCAGGTGACAACAGATGCTGGTGTAGATGTGGAGAAAGAGGAACAGTCCTCCATTGTTGGTGGGAATGCAAGCTGGTTCAACCACTCTGGAAATCAGTCTGGCAGTTCCTCAGAAAATTGGGCATAGTACTACTGGAAGATCCTGCAATACCTCTACTGGGCATATATCCTGAAGATATTCCATCTGGTAACTAGGACACATGTTCCACTATGTTCATAGCAGCCTTATTCATAATAGCCAGAAACTGGAAAGAACCCAGATGTCCCTCAACAGAGTAATGGATACAAAAAAATTGGCATATTTACACAATGGAGTCCTACTCAGCTATTAAAAACAATAAATATATGAAATTCCTAGGCAAATGCATGGATCTGAAGGCCATCACCCTGAGTGAAGTAACCCAATCACAAAAGAACTCACATAACATGTACTCACTGATATGTGGATATTAGCCCAGAAACCTAGACTACCCAAGATACAATTTACTAAACACATGAAACTCAAGAAGAAGGAAGATCAAAATGTAGACATGTCACCCCTTCCTAGAATTAAGAACAAAGCACACATTGAAAGAGTTACAGAGATAATGTGTGAAGCTGAATCCAACGGATGGACCCAATGACTGCGGCTGCCAGGTATCCATCCCACAATCAGCCACCAAACATAGACACTATAGCATATGCCAGCAAGATAGTGCTGCAAGGGCCCGCATATAGCTGTCTCGTGGGAGACTATACCAATGCTTGGCAAACATGGAGGTGGAAGCTCACAGTCAGCTATTAGATGGAACACAGGGTTCCCAAGGAAGGAGCTAGAGAAAGTACCCAAGGAGCTGAAGGGGTCTTCAACCCTATAGGTGGAAGAATAACATGAACTAACTAGTACCCCCTGAGCTCATGTCTCTAGCTGNTTCCCAAGGAAGGAGCTAGAGAAAGTACCCAAGGAGCTGAAGGGGTCTTCAACCCTATAGGTGGAAGAATAACATGAACTAACTAGTACCCCCTGAGCTCATGTCTCTAGCTGCATATATAGAAGAGGATGGCCTAGTTGGCCATCATTGGGAAGAGAGGCCCCTTGGTCATGCAGACTTTATATGCCCCAGTACAGGGCAACGCCAGGGCCAAGATGTGGGAGCGGGTGGGTAGGGGAGCAGGGCGGGGATGCGTGAGGGTAAGGGAAATTTCTGGATAACATTTGAAATGTAAATGAAGAAAATATCTAATAAAGAGAAAAAAAAGTTGGAAAAAAAAAAAAAAAGAATGGATCAATTCACATTCTTTTACATGCTAACAGCCAGTTGTACCAGCACCATATGTTGAAAATGCTGTCCTTTCTCCACTGGATGGTTTTAGCTCCCTTGTCAAAGATCAAGTGACCATAGGTGTGTGGATTTATTTCTGTGTCTTCAATTCTATTCCATTGATCTATCGGTCTGTTGCTGTACCAGTACCACCTGGTTTTTATCACAATTGTTCTGTAGTACAGCTTAATGTCAGGCATGGTGATTCCCCCGAGTTTTTTTTATTGTTGAGAATAGTTTTTGCTATCCTAGTGGGGATTGCATTGAATCTCTAGTTTGCATTTTGCAAGATAGCTATTTTTACTATATTAATTTTGCCAATCCATGAGCATGGGAAATCTTTCCATCTTCTGAGATATTCTTGGATTTCTTTCTTCAGAGACATGAAATTCTTATCATACAGATCTTTCACTTCCTTAGTTAGAGTCACACCCAGCTATTTTATATTATTTGTGACAATTGTGAAGAGTGTTGTTTCCCTAATTTCTTTCTCAGTCTGTTATTTCTTTGTGTAGAGAAAGGCCACTTATTTGTTTGAGTTAATTTTATATCCAGCTACTGCACTGAAGCTGTTTATAAGGTTTAGGAGTTCTCTGGTGGAATTTTTGGGCTTACTTATATATACTATCATATATAGATATATTCTTTTTTTTTTTTTTCAACTTTTATTAGATATGTTCTTCATTTACATTTCAAGTGTTATCCAGGAAGTTCCCTATATCCTCCCCCCTCCCGGCCCTGCTACCCTACCCACCCGCTCCCACCCCCTGGCCCCGGCGTTCCCCTGTATTGGGGCATATAAAGTTATAGATATATTCTTTATTTCATTATCTTTCTTTGTGTTTATGTGTGGAGGTCAGAGGACAAGTTAAAGAAGCCTTTCTCCCTTCCACCAAGTGGATCTTATCAGTGGCAAACATCTTTACCTGTTGGGACATCCTGAAATTTGCAGAGCAGATTATATATTATGTATTATCTTAACATAGGGTCATACTGTATATTGAAGTCAAGAAATTCAATGATGATTAGAAAGAAAACAATCATTTGATCATGATATATTGAACATAAACCTTTTTGCTTCTAATAGAAATTTTATTAAATATCATTCAATATTGTACTATCTGAATTATTTTTTACATAAACTGAAATATAAAGTCCAATATCCACATTAATGCATATAGTTATATTGCTTCACCTTTCAAATACATTCAAGAATTTATTTTCATTAATAAATTAAGTATTTCTAAAAAAAAATCCAAAGTATATAAAATGTGTACCTTTTTGACATTCTCATAGATAATGTCAAAAGTATAAAAATACCTTGAGTATTTTACTTTCTGTACATTTATTTGAATATTTTGACTTATTTTATTATTCATTTAATTCTTCTTTTTGTTTGCTTGTTTTATTGGGTATTTTATTTATTTACATTTCAAATGTTATCTCCTTTCCTAATTTCCCCTATGCAAATACCCTATCCCAACACCCCCTTTCTATGAGGGTCTCCCCCATCCACCTACTCTCTCCAGCCTCCCCTCCCTGGCATTCCCCTACACTGGGGCATAGATCCTTCACAGGACCACTGGCTTTTCCTCCCATTGATGCCTGACAAGGCCATCCTCTGCTAATTATGTGGCAGGAGCCATGGTTTGCTCCATGTGTACTCTTTGATTGGTGATTTAGTCCCTGGGAGCTTTGGGAACTGGTTGGTTGGTACTGCTGTTCTTCCACTGGAGTTGCAAACCCCTTCAGCTCCTTCAGTCCTTTCCCTAACTCCTCCATTGTGGATTTTTGCTCTGCTCTTAACTTCTAACAACATTAAGAATTTAAATCAGAAATTTTCAGGCACTATCCCAAGTGGGAAATGTGAACACTATGATAATTCATGTGACTCTGCTTCCTAGCTCATCATGCATCTCCTGTCTTTCCTGTAGCATAGTGGCTAGTGTAGGGTAGCATAAAGGTGTCTGGCTCACTCGTGCTGTTGTATCTTATTAAGGTAAATATACTTGTGATGTCTGTTCAATCCAATGTATGCAAACATACAATTTGAAACCTGATGTATATAGTGAATGCAAAATAAGTTTAAAGTAACCTTGTTGCCAAATAAGTTTTGTGTGTGTGAGAGAGTTACCGTGCTTTCTGTTTGTTCCTTTGTTCATGGGTCATAGACACTGAGTGTTCTTCTTCTTATAGATGACATTTGAAAGTGGTACCTGCTCAAACCATCATAGGAGTTTGTAAGTTAATTTTAGAAGAAAATTGCTACATGGGCTCAAAAATTGTTATTATTTTCTTGTTTCATATCTGAGCTGTCATTTTATCATTCTAAAAGGAAGATAGTGCTCTTAATGGAAGAGGTGCTTAACACTGGCTACAAAGCATAGTTTTATTGTTATAGCTATTGTTTGTTTCAATTTTAGGGTCATTAAGCAGGTAAAGTGAAATGACTCCTCTATCAAACAATTTGTGAGGTAGTAGAAGAACTACATGATAATTGGATATAATGTCATCTGGTGGCAAGAATATCGGACAGCAATCTGACAGGTGAGTCATAAAACTTCCTGAAATATTACTGTTTCAAATTCAAAGTAAATTCAGCCATATAATAGGTTCAGAAAGATACCTTCATATAACTTCATATAACTCCCTTGTCTACAACTAATATGTAATATGCCATAAATTGAACTTTCAAAATTCACAAAGAGGGGTTTCAAGAAATTATACCTTCTCCTTAATTTTCCATTCTTTTTTGCAATCATTTGAATACATGTGCTGTGTCTGTCTCGTACAAATGACCTGGATGAGGACAGAGACTTGGTAAATACACAATTTGATGCCTTCTCCATAGAAAACAGAAAAGTCACTATGGAGTAACAAAGATAAAATAATTTTAGCTTAAATAAACAAGTTATAATTAAAAAGTATAACAATAGCAAAACTATAGCAATAACAATATTGAGATGATAAATTATAGATTTTGAGTTTAATTAAGTTTACAATTATCTTACACAGTATTCATAAAACTTTAAGTTTTTAAATTCATTTTATCTTAATGATCATTACTCATGGACACTATTATTTCTAGCATTCAGAAACTCAGGGATTTACACAGTAGCACTGTAAATGTTAGAAATGGGCTTTAAATGTAAATATCTTGGATTGATAGGGTATATTAATACAAGTTCACTTCATGTAGGTTTTTAGTTCATGGAAAATTGTGCTTATTTCACTCTTTAATATTGTATTAGATTTTGTTTTTCTGCAATGCATCATCACAGATTAATAGCTTTAAACACAAACCTTCATTTGTTCTGTTGAGTCATAATATTACTTTATCATTCAGGATAATGTTAACTGTGAGATGATAGCATCACCCAGGCTGGATCCTTCTGAAAGGTCTACATGATTACTTTTTTCTCAGCATCTGGAGACTGCTCAATTTTTCTGGCTTGCTTCTTGCAGTGTAAAACTGAATCCTTCCTTTGCTTTGTCATCTCTCATTTGAAATCCTTTGACACAGATTAAGATCAGTTCTTCTTAGATAATACAGCATTTTTAGTGTTAAAATGATAAATAAATTATATCTGCAAAACTAAATTTTACCTTTCTTGATAATGCATTCTCCATTTCTGGGAATCAAGGCAGAAATATTGGAATGTCTTTGGGAAGAAAATTTGATTCTAATTCAATGATAATTAGTGAGTAGCATATTTTGGAAGAGGATTGGCGATTTTAATACATCAAGTAAAAAAAAAAAACGGTATTCTTGAGACTCAAGTTTGTAGCTTTAAATATGTCTCTCTTCATCTCATTCATGAACTAATTTTAGTTAAGAATAACCAGTAATTTTGACTTGTAAAATAAATGTCTATAACATTCTCTTCCTTCCCAACCTAGGCTTAGGGAACATTGAGGAAGAATGAAAAGATCTACCAGGAAAAGAAGAATCTTATGAAATGCTGTCTTCTACTTATGACATGGCTACTGTACCCTTGAAATCATGGTAGTTGTAGTTAAGTTCACAAGAATTATAGAATAAAATCAAGATAGTAAAAATTTGGGCATAGATAGGAAGAATTAGAGATTTCTGAGACTTCATGGTTGTGGGGAAAGAAAATATCATTTTTTTCTTTGGGAAATACAACCACTATTATTTCGTCTATGCTCTAGTAAATAATATTCTTATATAAAGGCAACCCTAGTTATTGAATCAGTAGGTGTAATTGGACATAGGTAATTTGCAAAAATTCATGATGTGTGAAAAGTTTGAGTAGAAATTATAATGAGTTTCTTCTTGATATTGTCATGCTTACTTCATTTGTTTTTCACCTGGAACCTCTGAAAGCAATTTTAATAAACTACTTAAATGTGTTAGAGTTATTTTATATAGATGGTTGATTGATATTAACTTGTCAAGAAAATGTTTAATGACAAATGGTTTATGAATATGACTTAATTTAATTCCTCAGGAAAGTAAACCATTACAAGATAAAGGGGATAACATTTGAAATGCAAATAAAGAAAATATCAATGAAAAGGCTATTTTGATTATTACAAAAAGATAAAAATCTTGATTTTATGGTAGAGGGATACCTACTCTGATGCTTGAGAGGTATTCTAGCTCTTTTCTCGTCTCCTAGTACAGTCATGGATTTGTAGAGGGATAAGTTGTTTCGGTTAATTGTTAGTAGATGGTTCGCTTCAATAATACTCAAGTTGGTGCATTTAGATGAGCAAACCTAAAGCCTTACTCTAGAGGAAACACATGACATAGTCATGTAAAAAGAAAGAATATTGAGTGAAAAATCATTTTTCAGATGTTAGAAATTGGCTTTTAGTTCAATAAAGATTAAACTATACTGAATAATTAAATAAAAATAAAGTGTTTATATTCCTTTTATTATAAAAGATACATCATGGAAAAGAATTTTTGACACAGAAAAAAACTTTTTATTTAAAATATTTTTTATCTCACATATTTTTAATTGTGGTTTTCCATCTCATTCTTTCTCCCTATCCACTTCTTATTCTCTGTCTCCCAGAAAATAATGAAAATGAAAACAAACAAATGAAACATCACTGATATAAGAATGCAAATGAAAAATAAAACAAGTCCACAACTAGCAGGGAATAAACAGAGTCTGTTTACTGCTGGACAACTGCTCCTGTACATGAAACCCATTCTGATGTGTGTTCTACATACCCAGTGAAGAAATATGACTTTCTCTTTTGACAATGTAGAGTTCTAATAGCATTAACATTTCAAGTGTACTAATATTGTGATTGCTGTGTGTGTGTGTGTGTGTGTGTGTGTGTATCCCAGAAAACTCCCACACACTCAATATTTTCCCCAATATGATCAGCTACTAAAATACTCTTTTCTTTACTGACTGATTTTTTTCTCTAACCATGAAGATACTTTTGAAAATACATATTTTTGAATCTAGTTCTGAATTCTTCCATGAAAAAAGCATCTCATTTAATGATAGATTGCTAATTTCTAAAATTTGTACTTGACCAGTGTACAGTTCTGTACAGTCTTGCCTAGAAGTTCAGTGGAAGATCAATGACAGTTCCATTCAAAGCTCACAGTAAGTCAGTGCAAGCCAGGTGACCACTGATGTGCCTGACAATCATTTGCTTCATTGTCAAAGCCTCTCAGAACAAATTCCCTGGAAGTTGTGTTACAACTGAGTCACATAAATCCGCCTTCTGACTTTGCGGTGAATAACATGCTACAGCCTTCAGATTGTGTTTTAGGTTGATGTGGTTCAGTCATTTATTCTTAGGTAATTTTATTGTCTTTGTGTATATTTAATTCATAATAGGCATTTGTGGATGGACAATGATAATTACCTCTCAAAAACAGTCCAAAGTGTTTTCAGAACAGAAATAGGTGATGCAGAGAAAGATGGTGGGTATCCATTTCATCCAATGCTATTTTCATTTTTCTTTGAAATTGATGTACATTTCAGGAAATTACACTCTTGTTTATAAAAATTCACTAAAGAAAGTTGGATAAGGATAGTGTAGAACTGATATTTGTCTAATGAGAATTATAAATATTTGCTGAATAGGAAATATTTCTAAAAGGAAGACAGATTGGACACAAGCAAGGCAATTAAGTCCTCAAAGTGAAAACTTAAGGGAATGTTATAATTTTAAAAAGCTTAGGGAAGGAAGGCAGATTAGTGGACACTTGCAGTGACCTGAGTTTGATTATCAAAACCACAGTGGTTTTTGAGTGGAAGAGGATAACTAGGTCTCAGAAATTGTTCTTTGAGTCCTAGGTATGATCTCTAATACACATGTGCCCAGTCATCCTCTCTCTCTGTCTGTCTGTCTCTGTCTCTGTCTCTCTCTCTCTGACACACACAGCACACAAATCATTATAATAATAAATAAAAACTAAAATATAGTAGCCTAAGGGGGAAAAAAACCCTAATACTTACAAACAAAAGATTTGGTTCAAAATATTCAGCAGGTAATGAAACATTGTAAAGGCTCCTCCGTTTTGAAAATAACTCTTCTGAACACAGTTCTCAGTCATAAACTTAAGGTGAAGGATCACATACAACACACAAACATTTCCTGAGTTTCCCGATGTGAAAAACCACTTGTAAAACAACACGCCTCCTCCCTAAACCCTCTGAATTAGAGGCTCAGACATTTTTATTTCCATATAAGATAATAACATGGAACCAACGGAAATTTTTTATGTTAGAATATTTACAGCAACACTAAAAGGATTATTTAGAATTTCTTGCCAGTAGGGGTAAGTAGGTGTTAAAGTAGGGATAGGATTTAGCTTGAACATATTGATGTAGTATTTTTGGCTAATATATTAAAGAGAATTTGAGTAGATTTCTGAGAGTCTTCCCTGCCAGCCAGTCTCTGCTCTTACTGTGTTTAGTTCCCAGCTTCCACCACTTCCATCAAAACTTTAGCAGGGGTTCTGCAGTATCACTAAAGTAGCTTGGAAGAATCTTCTCTGTTTCAGCTGCAGTTTGTCTATATGGGTTAGTGGCCATGCCTCACTGGCATTATGTATATACAACGCAACGCTTAGGTCAAGCATATGTTCAATAAATTCATGGAGACGTTGCCCAAAGTCTTGGAAATAAAACTGAGTTCACTTGTTGTGGATAAATCTAACAAAGAAATAGGTACAACACTGACAGTGGTTAAAGTCTCTGGGGATTTTATTTGACTGAGCATGAGGTTTGTTCCTCCAGTTTGAGCATATATCAAATGTGAAACTGGTAATTATTTTCATAGTGCATAAATTCAATCAGAGAGGCTAGAATATGCATTGAAGAACACCATAAAAGAGATAATGGAAACTTCACTACAAAGGACATGGATATGAGAAGCACAACTGTAGATCATTTGGAAGGACACAGAGAGGGAAAAACCAAATAAGCAGACCTATAAAATTCTGGTGGGCAGAATGTCATTGTCAAACCTAGCCTCAAAGTTGACATTTATCTGGTTTATTAAAAATAGTTTCTTGAAAAATCTACCCATGGGTTTAAACATAACTCAGTTAAGATTTCCTTCCTGTTTACATTTGAAATTAAAGAAAATCAACTTTGCACTGTAAGATATAGAGCTTTCTCTTTCTTTTTCTTTTTATTAGATATTTTCTTTTTTTACCTTTCAAATGTTATCCCCTTTTCTGGTTTCCCATCCGAGAACCCCCTATCCCATCCTCCTCTGCCTTCTCACCAACCCAAACAATCCTTCCCTGTGCTGCCATTCCCCTACACTGGGGCATCGAGCCTTCTCAGGACCAAGAGTCTCTCCTCCCATTGTTGTCCTATCAGGCCATCCTCTGCTACATATGAGGCTGGAGCAATGGGTCCCTCCATGTGTACTCTTTGGTTGGCAGTTTAGTCCCTGGGAGCTCTGGGGGTACTGGTTAGTTCATATTTTTGGTCTTCCAATGGGCTGCAAGCTCCTTCAGCTCTTTTGGTCCTTTCTCTAGCTCCTCCATTGGGGACCTTGTGCTCATTCCAATGGTTGGCTGAGACCATCTGCCTCTGTATTGGTCAGGCACTGGCAGAGTCTCTCAGGAGACCGCTGTATCAGGCTCCTGTCAGCAAGCACTTATTGGTATCCACAAGAGTGTCTGGGTTTGGTGACTGTACATGGGATGGATCCACAGGTGGGGCAGTCAGAAGGAAAGACCATCTAAAACTTCCTTCATCATTGTGACCACAGCACTGGGACAAGGTTCAGAGCCGAGCCCATTGTCTTAAACCAGTCTTACTTACTCTCCTTTACACAAACATAAGGATAGATTAGTGTCAATATACAGAAAAAATTTTTCACATTTAAATATCTTTTCTACCCCTTGTTTAATCCATAGCTAAATGCATTTGTTATTATAAATCTCGGTTCAAAGTGGAAAATTACTGGTCAAGTTCATGTAAAAGAAAAAAGAAAGTGACTGGAATCATGTGAATCTAAATTCTATTCTTTTTATAGACTTTGTAATAATTTAGGCTATAATACATGTTAGTGAAATCTCTTCAATTTTAATTCTCAGAAAATTATTTCTATTTCTAATTTAATGGAAAATAATGGCATCTCTTCAGTGCATTTTTACTTTTCTAAGTAAAACAGCTTTAATACTCTTCATTTGTTGCAATACTACTTTCCTGTCTGTGCTGAGTAACAGAAGAAGTCATTGCACCCAGGACCTGGGATTTTGCATTCTCTTTCACCACCAGAGAATGTATTCACAAGAGATTTTTGTCTCCATGCTACATCCTAAAGTTTTCTCATATTACTTTGTTTTTCCAATTTAATTATTGACAGAGTATTCTCCGTGGATCACACACATCTTCACATATCTTGCATGCTGAGGCATTGAGTTACTTTGTACTTGACTATCTTTTCTAGGATGTTTGTTTCACAAATAGCTTGAGAAGAGAGATAACATCTCCCTCTGGAGAAAGGAGCACACTTCTTTGTAGCATAATAATTATCTTGCCTTCTTTCACGACAAAGGTCAGACAAGCTTGGAGACCATTCTAACAGATTCCCTAAGCACGTTATTCTTTTTCTGTCATTAAATCTATTGCATGTGACACATCTTACCTGGATGTCTTCACCTTGCTCTCTGGGAGCTGGGACTCATAGAACAAGTACAAATTCTGATACTCTGCTGATGTGACTTTTGGTAAGAATTAATAAACTTTTTTGTGACTTGCCTCTCTGTATTAAAACTATAAGCTCACAAATAAACTAAATTCTCAGATTCCTCTTTCTGTTGGATGTGAACTTTCCTTTAACATTCTTATTCACTTTCTTTCCTCAAACCTGAATCATCAAATGCTACTCTGAGTACATGGCTTTTATTTCTTCCTGTACTGCTTACTCAATAACACAAGAAAATGCTACTTCTGCAAGTTCATTATTGAAGTGTGTTTCTTTTTTATTACTAATTAACTAATTAATTAATTAATTAATTAATCAGATGATGTGACTCCCCTGTGTTTCTCCCCATCCCGGCATATCAGTTCTCTGTTTGATTAGGTGCATCCTTTCTCTTTGAGGGCAGAGGAGGCAGCCATGGAGTCTGAGCTGCACATCCTTAATGACAAGAACTCCTTCTTCCCTTGTGAACCTTGCAATGCTATTCTCTTTAGTGTCTCTGTGGCATGTGTTTAGCTGATCATTTCTTTAAAAACTATGACTGTTCTTGCACATCCCAGTACCTTTTATGTCACAGTCTGTGGCTTCTCTTTCAATACCTTTAGTAGGGTCCTAATTCTAGTTCTAAAGGGAGATAATTGAAGCTTTCTATTGAAATAATCTTTGATAACTCATTAGTAACTTAATATCTCCAGATATACCTCTAACTCATGGTAAAGTATATTTAAGCCCCATGGCCATTCATTATATGTTGATGACTCTTATATAAGTATCTTTGTTTTCAGCCCATCTAACACAATGTAAACAAAGTCATATACTTTTGGACTTGAATCAAATTAAAACAGTTTTGAAAAGAGTGAATTTATAATTGATTCTCTGCACAAAGGATTCCATGCACAATTATTCAACTAGCAATTAACTATAATTATTGACAACAAATTCATTTACAGGGAACATCTACAGAATTTTTGTACAGAGTTAGTATCACAAGTAGTTATATAAAATGTCCTTTGCATGAAGAATTATAGGCAACCTCTAGATGACATAAGCTGTTAAGAGGTGAATATTTGTACATAAAAATTCCAAGAACTGTGAGACTTAGTTTTCACAAAATACAGCCTTTTCTAAGTTTCAACATGAAAAATATTCTTGATCTTTGATAATTATGTTGAAAGTTTCCATAATTATAAATCAAGTTAGATGACCATTTTTTTTTCATTTCAAACATCTGTGTAAATGTACTTATTCATTTACTCAAGAAAATTGATTAACATCTAAGGTTAAAAAGCTTCTGTTAGAGCAATGAATACCAACATATATACAAATGAAAAAAAATATTTACCAGTTATGTTTGGCAGAGGATTAGTATCAAGAATATATAAATAATTACCTACTAAGTTTCAAGGAAATGACTCAATTGAAATGTAGTATATAAATGATCAGAGAGTTACAAAGATAAAGACAAATACCTAAGAAACACTTAGTAATGATTAACTTCCTGATCCATCAGAAAAATTAATACTACATTGAGATTATACCTTACCCCATTGTGACTATGACCAAGATTAATAAAACAGCTCTCAGTATATGGATAAAAATAAGAGAAAAGGGGAGTACTTATCTAATGATAACTTCAAGCAGGTGTAGCTTCTATGAAAATTAGTGCGTAGGTTCACCAAAATGTTAAAATAAATTGTCTCATTATTTTATGCATCATGTATCTGCTCAGACATATTTAGCACTTCTCAATTCTTAATAACTAGAAATTGGAAATATCATAGACATCCATCCACTGACAATTGGATGATAAAATGTGATATATTTACACAACAGAGTATTACACATCTGTTAAGAAAAATAAACAATGAAATGATAAAATTATCAGGTAAATAGATGAAAGTAGAGACAAATATCCTGACTGAGGTCACCCAGACTCAGAAATACAGATATCGAATACTTCTCCTATATACAGTATTTTAATATGTATGTGTGTATGTATGTATGTATGTATGTATGTATGTATGTATGTATGTAAATATGTATGTAGCTTTTAACCTTTCAGTATGTGTGTTTCAATTCAAATAATGACAGAAATTAGGTAAGTAGTAAGGGTCCATGGGGAGTGGATCTTTGAAGAAAGGGTAAATAGTGTTATAAAGAGATAAAGTGGAAACTACTATTTACTTATCCATTCATTATTTAGATAGAGTCTAATGAAAAGGTAATATCAGGGTCATGTTCTTGCACTTCCCAGTACCTTTTATGTCACAGTCTGTAGGGTCATAATTCTAGTTCTAAAGGAAGATAATTGAAGCTTTCTATTGAATAATCTCTGGGGCATGTGTAAATATATAGAACTACTGTGCTGCAAAGCTGCTTTAGAAACAGTACTTTGTTACCTGTCCCCTTTGTTTTTAACCTCAACTTTTGCCACTTTTAAGTAAAACCAGGCTTATCAATCTGCCATTTTATATTAGTGTTTTGTGTTACCCATTTACTAATGTGGTTTGTAATCCATGTACATGTGTCAGAGTGAAAATATACAGTCACATGACAATTTGCAGGAGCCAGTTATCTCTTTCTAACATGTGGGTTCTGGAGATTCAACTCAAATCTTCATGTTGGTCACCAAATGCAAGTACCCACTGTGACATCTCACCAGCCACATATTAGTGTGGCTAATCATACATGTCAGACAGATTGTTCAAGTACAGTTATTTGAAAAACTTATGCAGTTTTTGACTTGTCTACTGTTCTCAGAATCTTACTATAACTTCCTCATAAATTCATTGATTAACTTTATTCTTTGAGAATCTCATATATTGTACTATTAATGTTTTTATTCCTCTTTTCTAACTTCTCTTATAATCAATCTCATTCTCTTTCTCTGTCTCTCTGTCTCAAGAAAGAAAGAAAGAAAGAAAGAAAGAAAGAAAGAAAGAAAGAAAGAAAGAAAGAAAGAAAGAAAGAAAAGAGAGAAAGGAAGAAAGAAAGAAAGAAAGAAAGAAAGGAAGGAAGGAAGAAAGAAAGAAAGAAAGAAAGAAAGAAAGAAAGAAAGAAAGAAAGAAAGAAAGAAAGGCCACAGAAACATGAAATCAAATTTGTGCTACTTAAAAGACAAAACATCTAAGAGTAAGCCCTTCCCAGAATATGGTCAATATATTGACCTTGTGGCAATCTCATGTAAGCTGTCATATTATCTGTGAGTTTCTATATGCATCTGTCATTTCAGGACAGTGATTTCTTTTTCCTTAAAACTGTTAACTACCTGTTTCTCATATTATTTCTACCTCTTCTACTTCATCTCTATAGATTCCTGAGCCTTGAGAGGCAGGCTTAATAAAGACATTGGATTAAAAGCTGAGCACATCAAAATCTCTCACTCTATGCATGTTATTTTAGTTCTCTATATTAATTACTGTCTAATGAAGAAGAACTTTCTCTGATGGGGTGAGCAAAGCCCTGATCTATNGTTATAACTATATATCACAGAAAGTCAAATACTGCTATATTTATTTAGCAAACTAATATTAGTGGATTTTTTCCCTCTTGGGTCCAAACCAAACTTGTTACATTATATTTGGCCTTATTAAGAGTATCCAGTATGGGTTCCATCTCAAGGACTGAAAATTCAATCCAAATTTTAATATGTTGCTCTTCTTACACTCTTCTAACATTATGCACTGAGCATACATCGCAATTGCAGGTAAAGTTGTTAGAACAGCAAGCAGGATTCATAGCAGGGTGAGCCTGGTGATTACTTTTCTCCTCCAGTAGCTTGTGCCACACCTTTCAGTGCTATAAATGCCAGACAGCAGGAATGAGGATTACAATTGAGTACTAAGAATATGGCACTGGGCTTAATGACATTGGTATGCAGTATCTTCGACAATAGGATCTCACCATCAAGTAGTGAGGAATAGCTGATAGCACCACCAATAGCCTCTAGTGTTTGGGAGGACAGTGAGTCTTTATGGCCAGTGAATCAAAAAAAAAAAAAAAATTGCAACCCATTCCTGGCCCTGTGGGGTTTATTTCATAGCATAGCATATCTCTTTGATGTTTATCTACCTCGTCATGTATTAAAGTCATCTAATTTCTTTTATCTGTGTATGAATTTATGAATCTTCTACAGTAGTAGGTTTCCATATGCTATTGAGAAAAGTTTTTAGCCTGCTCCTCTCTTCTCATTCCCTCCTCTAACCTGCCTCTCATCCCCTACTCCTGTAATCCTATGGTTTTAATCTCCTCTCTATCCTGAAATAAGATTATATTCTATATCACTTTGTGAAGATTCCCTCCTCCTTCATTGTTTCTTACTAGCTAACTACATAGCTCGTATGTGGTAATATATCACGCATTGTTTGTCCTAACCTCAATAAAGCTCTTTGTTTCCAGCTCTGTCCATTTACCTGCAATGTTCCACAAATGCAGAGGCTGTAATGTAGATACATCCTTAGAGGCTCAGTTCCCTATATTTTTTAGTCTAACTTATTTATTTTCATTTTATGTGCATTGGCATTTTGCCCACACGATGTCTTTGTACAGTTGTCATATCTTGAAGCTACATATAGTTGCGAACTGCCTTTGGTGTGCTGGGATTTGAACCCTGGTCCTCTGGAAGTGCTCTTATCCACTCAGCCATTTTTTATTGTGTCCAGTTGTGGTCATCTAAGATGGTCTTCATTTGATATAAAAATGCTTTGTTGATGGATGATGAGTGATGACTGTACTTATCTGTGTTTATAAGGAGAAGGTCTAGAGTATAGTAAAAAATTATGCCAGTGTAGTAAAATGGCAGTAGTAGATTATTTTCTAATATTTATGGCCTTCCTAACCCTGAGAAGCTGGCTAGTTTTCCAGTTGCAGACATTATTTACCTTCTGTTCAATAGGCCTTAAGTCCATTTAGATAGTGTCTAGTTGCCACTGACATGTGAGTGCCTCTTGTTCTCCTTCTATGCATATCTTATCATTGTGTTAATTGTCTGGTTCATACATGTTGCTATGTTCTGTTGCTACAAAGACCAGTCAACTGTGTTCATTCTTTGGTAGCTTGTATAGTATTTTCAGGAACCATAGAAGCTACACAACAGAGAAAGGCTTTAATGTCAAATGTAGAAAATCATCTGAGTCCTGTGTCATGAATGTGTAGTATATTCTGAAAAACATGCCCACCCTCAACATATGAGACGCAACCAAGGTTACATATATAATATGTATTGTTTTGGTAGTCATATGGACTATGTTGACCTTCTTTGAAAGAAAATTTGTTGTGCCTAATATGCTCAAAATTTTAAAGATCTAGACACAAAAAGATGTACACACAAACACACACACTGACACACACATGTCTATATACATATGTGAGTTGTGTATGATTTTAAATAAGTATTAAATAACATGATTCTCTAATCATTTATTAAACATTCTTGTGATTACTTGTTCCTTGTCCTTCCTTCTTCTTTTCTATTCTCCATTCCTCTCCCTTATTTGGAGTTGCCTACCTGCTAGTCTGTCTACCACTCAATATCATTTGTATTCTGCTATTTTCCTCTCAACTCCTCATTTTCCCTTTATACTTTCCTGGCTTAGACCATGTTGAATACACAATGTGAGGATTTTAAGCTAAGAACTGCAGATAAGAGTGGAGTACATGCAATGTTTTTGTCTGTTTCTGGATTACCTAACTAAATATAATATTCACTAGTTCCATCCATTTTCTTACAGCTTTCTATATACGCAATAAATGTAAATAGAAAAAGAAGGACATGACTGCTCCTAGAATGACGGAAAGGAATGTTTGCTGTAGATATAACAAAGAGCATAGCCAGAGGTAGAAATAACTGGGAGAGTCAAAAGTAAGCATAGTCCCTGAACTGGGCCAAATGAAGAGAGGGGAAGAGAGAGCTGAGAACTAGGAGACCAAGAGGCCAGGAGGGGAAAAGGTTGAGTAACCAAAATGCCTGGCATATGTAGGGAAGGGAGGAAGGAAAGCACAGCCCCTGGGCTGGAAAGGTTTAGGATAGGAGCAGAGTATGCCAGTTTTTACCTGTAACAGGTAAGGACTGAAAAACTTGGTGGCCAGATCTATTTTAATGTTAAATAGGCATCCCTCTTAACTATTTGTCAGGGTTTGACACCTAATATGCACAAGTAAGCAAACAAGACTCAACATATTGTATGCTTGCATAACTGTACACACACACACACACACACACACACACACACACACACACACACACACACACATGGATTAAAGTTAACCTATTATAAGCCCCAGTTACCTAAGGACAGATAACTTCCTGGAATGCTGATGGATCTTTTCCTGTAAGATAGCATGTCACAAATTTTTACTTCATAAGTAAAGTTGGTTGTCCTATCTTCATAGACTATACTTGACCACACATGGGCTGGAAGCACATAAGGATGTACATTACCCAATTGGACAAAGGTGGAAAGAACCATAACCTTATGCCTTTTGTCTTTATGAGCACCTCCCTATCCAAACTCAGCTCTAATCTCTGGGAAAACCAGGTAAGTGCTGATCAGTGTCCATCGTCCTGGTGAGTAAATAAGACGTGCTTTAATTGGATAATTGTGGACTTAGTCTTTCTTCTCTTAATTTTGATGTTTAATAGGGGCTAGAGTTAGAATATAAGATGAACTGATATAATTCTATTTTAATTAAAGATGTATTAAAATAAAGTGAGTCATAAAATTTATTTTTTAAGTTGCGAAAAAAGAATTGCAATGTACCTCAAAAGCTTGTCCTCTTGTAAATGCTGATATCTCTCATCTTCACTAAAAAGCTTGAGGATGAGGTTCACTCCTTAGTAGAAGTTATTATGAGAGAGGTTCATTGTCATTGATAACCGAAGAAAAATTGATGCTGTGCATTGCCTGATCATTGGTAGAGACCCAGGAAATAATTGGAGTTCAGTGAAGTGCCCCAGTTTGCTTTTTCTGATTCTATGATAAAATATAATTTATAAAGTAAAACTTCCAAGAAGCAACTTGGAGATGAAAGGTTTTATTGGGTTACATGTTACAGTTCTTCATCGAGGAAAGGCAAGACAAGAACTTGTAGCAGAAATGCTTGAGGAATGTTGTTTCCTGGCTGGCTCCCAGGTTCAATTTCAGCTACCTTCCTCATAAAATCAGCTAATTTTCCCAGAGACTGGATGCTCTACATCAATTAGCAATCAATAGCAAGAGCCACAGAAAGATTACAGGCCAATACAAAGGAGACAATTCCTCAATTGAATCTTTCCATTACCAGGAAAGTCAAATTATCAGTCAACTTTGACCATCACTGAATTATTATTATTATTATTATTATTATTATTATTATTATTATTATTACCAGGCCAGGTCAGAAGTATAGGTCCATTGGACTGTGTGTTTTATAAGAATTCTATAAGAATTATATTCGGATCATCCTAAGCACTCAGCAAACAAATTTAAAGAAAAAGTAAAATGGCTAGCTTGTGAAATTCTTACACACTGTAGACAGAATCTTGTTTTGTAGAACTATAGTGAATACTTTCTACATTATTGCACATAAAAAAAAACTTTTTAAAGAAATTTATTAGGCTCTATTTTTGTGCAGTGCATTGTATTACTCATAGTCTTAAGGGAAGGCGTTCAATTAGCAGATAATTGCTATAGCCTTAGGAAGATCTGATGGTGGCTTTGATTAAAGCAGAAGAGGGTGAATTTGGAAGAAGTGCAGGGCATTTATTTAAAACTTCACAAAAGAAAATGGTCAAGGCTTGACAAATGGCTGGAAGAGGGGTGTGCAGGAAGAACAACAGATAAATCTCAACAGAATCATCCATAATTGAACAACTTGTTCTGGTGAGACTCGTGGAAGTAGAAGTTCAGGTGTTTAATACAATTATTGTTCTTGCAGTATCGGTACTGTGTTCATTTTGAAAAAGTATGAGGAAATGAATAAAGATAATAGATTTATGGAGGTAACTGGTATATTTATTGCAGGAAGAATAGCTAGAAATATTAGTATTTTGTAAGTGAGGTCAGGAAGGCAAAATGGGTTATGGGAAATTCTTCATTTGGTATGAAATTAATATTTTTTCATATTGATTTGAGTCTTAATGATTTACCCCCAAATATGAATCAACATTATATCCCAGGTTTATCTTTGGAATTTATTGTTAATGTTAGCATTAAAAGCAAACATGAAGTAGCAGCATCACTACATAGACATTTAATAGGATAGTCTCTAGATATTTAATAAAGAATAGAGAATAACAAAGAATAAGAATGAACATGCATAATCAAGTTTTCAAAACTTTAAAAAATATTTGTAGATATTTTGTCTCGTTTTGCATTATTTAGGTTTTTGGATTACTTTTTCATCTTACTTGTCTTGCTTGTAAATTTCAGGTTTTTGTTTTATGTTTTTTTGAATGGGTATTGATTATGTGTGTTTACTGTTGTTTGATTGTCTGTCTTGTGTGTGTGTGTGTGTGTGTGTGTGCGTTTATGTTTATTTTATTTCAATTTCCAGATTTTATTTCCCTCTCTGTCTACCCTTTGACTGATCTAACCCCATACTTCCTGTCCCCTGTCTCCACAAGAATGTCCTCACCCCCTCAACCCCACCCCACTCGACCAGAGCTCTAAGCACCTTGGGGTCTCCAGTCTCTTGAGGGTTAGGCGCATCATCTCTGAATAAACCCAGACCTGGCAGTCCTCTGCTGTATATGTGTTGGGGACATCATATCAGCTGGTGTTCCAGTATCTGAGAGATGTGAGGGTTCAGGTTAATTGAGACTACTAGTCCTCCTACAGAATTGTCCTTCTCAGCTTCTTTCAGCCTTCCCTAATTCAACAACAGGGGTCAGCAGCTGCTGTCCATTGGTTGGGTGAAAATATCTGCATCTGATTCTTTCAGCTGCTTGTTGGGTCTTTCAGAGGGCAGTCATGATAGGTCCCTTTAAAGATAGAAAGAAAATACATGGAATTATTTAGGTAGGGAGGCAAGGGGCATCAAGGAGGAACTAGGAAAGAGGTTGGAAAGGAAAAAGAGAAGCTTTGGACAATACAAATAATAGTGACCAAAAAATAATGAGAACAAAACTCAAACAGGATGACTGCTTAGGGAGGACTACTCTGGGATGATTGTTCTGGGATGACTGCTCAGAGGATGACTGCTTAAATAATGATTGCTCAAACAGTGACTTCTCAGAGGATAGTTCAATGACAGATGTAGACACTGAGAACATAAGTGCATGAAGTTTTTGATAACATTTATTTTTATGCTTGAAATCACAATGGATTAAATTTAAAAATATCAAAAATAATTATACTCCCAGTCTATAGGAAGTGTGATGATAGAAATAATTTTTATGTGATTGTGGAGTTCATGTTTGCTTCTGAGATGGAAACTAAGGGTTTTTGCTCTGTTTTGTTTTGTTGTTGGCTTGGAAAGTGAAGGTAATGGTTATGTGCATAATGCTTTCAGTTGTTTTAATTGAAAACATGAGTACATAAGTTATCACAACTAAATTTGCATCATGAGAACCTATCAGATTGAGCCTTCTGTCATTCAGAGTAGGCAATGAAGAGAATTTTGAATGGGGAACTTTGCAACATAAGTTTGTATTTTTAAAACACATCTTATTGTTGAATGGAGTTTATGATATAAATAATTATTTAAGCATTACTTTTGTATGTTTTAATGGTCACATATGCATTTTAATTTTTTTCTGTTTTATAATTATGTGTTGATAAAATATGTTATAATAATCAATTGTCTGTATGACCTATTTATTTATTTTGTAAACTAACTTAACTTTAGTTCTTTAAATTGAAAGATTCTCTTTTATAGTTAAAGGCTAACATTCATAGTTCGAATATTAAGGAGACCATATGATAGAACTATATTTAAATGCAGTTTAAAGCAAGAAAGTACTAGAGACACTAAAGTAAAATTGTGTGTTAATATAGTATACTATACAATATGTAATATAATATTTACATATAGTATAATATAATGTATTATAAAACTCTTTTTTTGATTATATACTAACATGACCTTAATTTGCATTAAGTTCTCTATCAAAAGTTATTATATGTATTAAACAAGATAGTACCTTAGGATTTTACACGCAAAGTACATTTGTTGTTAGAAATATCATGGCATTTCTATAAGTGATAAATAACTAGGTTTTTTTCATGAACCTATCTGTAATTTAAATACACTGGGATGCCTCATACAGATATGACCAAGAAATGAAAATAGGTATTCTGAGTCATGTTCCTTCAAATATCTATGCTATTTGGCTTCCAGGATTTACTATGCAACTGTGTATATATGTGCCAACAACATTTGGCAAATGCTTTCAAAGTTAGAGAACTGGGATGCGTGCAATAAGCAATGACCAACAAATTCTATCTACTACTAGACTTGATCTCTTTTTAGTAAAGGATTGGAGCTTGGAAAAGAAGACTGTGTGATGAATTGCTCTCTTCAATATTCCAAAGAGCTCATGCATACATATTCTCTGTGCTTTCAGGGAGGAAAGACACTACTGACTATATGATCTTATAATTAGATTTAGTGAAACAAAATGTTTCATTTTAAATTTAATACATGGCTAGACTTCTATTTATTTATTCCAGATATTAGTAGGTCTGTTATTTTATTATTTTGATTGTTTTATTATAATGTAGTTGAATATAAAAAATTATAAAACAATATGCAAAAATTAAAAGTAAATGGTGAATAGAACTCAAATTATAGCCACTGCACATTTCTTGGTTTCTGAATTACTTTTCAGTATTCTATGACTGTTCTTAGAAATCTGTAATGAAGAACTATCTGGGATGCAGGAGTTTTCACTGTGGTTTACATAACACATCAGGTGAATGTCTACTCGGTGCAACTTCTGCTTCAAATAATGATATGAAATTAGGTCACTATTAATGCCTTGCTACTACTAGAGCTTTAAAGGCCCCTGTACAGAATCAAAATTATTTGACTACTTTCTTTTTCATATGTTCAGTTCATAAGTCTATGGCTGTGATTGATATTTTGTCACTGAAATATTTCTAAACTCATTATTTTTCAAGACAGGCTTTTTCTGTGTAGTCCTGGCTGTCCTGGAATTTACTCTGTAGACCAGGCTGGCCTGGAACTCAGAAATACGCCTGCCTCTGCCTCCCGAGTGCTGGGCTTATTTTCCTAAATCAATGCTTGTCTGACCTATGTTCTCACATTGAATTGAGTGATCATTTTCTATTCAGCTTCAAAAAGATACACTCTTCCAAGTCCAGCTACGCAAATTTTCACCTCAAAGATTTGCTATAGCATTGTGTCATATTACCTCTTGCTTAAAAATATTTTCAATGCCTGTGAAATTCAAACTACAAACTACAAAATTACTTTTAAATATGCTATGAAGAAGTCTCATCCTCTTATTCCTGAACACCCAGATAAATGGTTTTCTGCAGGATGTGAGGGAAAGAGGGGAGTGGGAGAGAACCTGTGTCCTCCCACATTTCTGGTGCTCTGGGCATGCAGATGCACGGGAGGACTGTGTAGGCTGTGTTGTGTAGCCACTGACCCCACACAGGGAGTGGTGGACAGGAGATAGCCCCAGGTACCAGGTTCTCAGCCTCACAGTGGATAAGGCAGAGGAGCTGAGAACAGAATAGGGGCCCGGGGGCAGTAGTTGGCCCCAGGGATGAAGAGAGGAGAGAGCAGGGGGAGAAGTGGTGCTGGATGGTTCCCACGAGAGTGATAGTCCTTGGTCAGGTCTGTGGCTTGAGCACAGGATAGCCTTCTGGCAGGAGGTTAGATGTGGCTCCTTAGTAGAAAGCCCATCCCACCATTCAAGCACAGCTGGCCTTGGCAATTAGAGACAGTCTATGGTTTTAGCACTTTATTGTAAAGAGGCAGGGGAAAGAGAGAAGGTAGAGAGGATGACCATGGCCATGTGGAGAGAGGGGGAAAGGAAGAGAGAAAAGGAGGGCTAGAGAGTAAGAAAGGTGAGGGCTAAAGAGAGCTAGGAGGGTCCAAGCTGCCCCTCTTATAGTGGGCTGAGCTATCTTGCTGTTGCCAGGTAACTGTGAGGAGGAGCATACCTGGCTATAGTCAGGTAACTGTGGGGGTGCAGTCTAGCCAGAATGCCAGAAGTTTGGGACATTGTCTGCACAACTGAGTCACAGAATTATGGACAGGCTCCTGATTCTGGAAACATGGCTCACCTTTCCGTCTCTTATAGATTTCTCTATTGAGCCACCACAGAAAGCTCCATTTTACCAAAATAGGCTCCCTATCACAGTCCCACAGTTTCCCATAACTGATCAGTCTATGAAAATGGTATGTTTTCCTTGTAATTCCATGGTGGCTAGATATTATACCATTTGGAAAATGAGTATTGATTAGCAAGGCAACACTCCTATAGAAAACCCCACTACAGTCTGAGGATTAGAAAATAGAAGCAAAAGTGAAAAATCCTCCTTCTCTTCCAGAAATTTTTGGTTTATGTGAGGGCTTTGTAGATATAAAAGTCAAATTACATTTGTTTGAGTTAACTTAATCTTATTTTTTTATATAAAAAAGTTATTGAATGCTAGATAAAAATGTTATGTATAAGTGGCTTTTTTTTCTTTCTTAATTAGATATTTTCTTCATTTACATTTCAAATGCTATTCCCAAGGCCACCTATACTCTCCTCCTGCCCTGCTCCCCAACACACCCATTCCTGCTTCCTGGCCCTGGCATTCCCCTGTACTGGGGCATATGATCTTCTCAATACTAAGGGCCTCTCCTCCCATTGATGGTTGACTAAGCCATCCTCTGCTACATATGCAACCTGAGACACAGCTCTGGGGGGAGGGGTACTGGTTAGTTCATATATTTGTTCCTTCTATAGGGTTGCAGACCCCATTAGCTCCTTGGGTACTTTCTCTAGCTTCTTCATTAGGGGCCCTGAAATACATACAATAGATGACTGTGGGCATCCACTTCTGTATTTGCCACGCATTGGCATAGACTCACAAGAGAGAGCTATATCAGGGTCCTGTCTTTACAAATGAGAAAAAAAAAAGTCAAAAGAAGAAACTGGAATACCATTAGAATAAAGTACAAATTCACAGATGAGAAAACTGAAATATAAAGTCATTATTTCAAGATGGAATTTATGTTATGAAATATAATATAGTGTGTGTTGGGGGTTTCACGGTGGGCTCATGACAAGGTGTCTGGTGTGAAGTCATGCCATGTAACAAATCTGATATAAAGGAGATATATTTGGAGGGAAGGGAGGGCCTGGATAAAGGGTTGCAGCAGACAGATTGGAGTAGAGCCATGAGGACAGAGAAGGATAGAAAGAAGGACAGAAAGGGAGAAAAAGAAAGACTGGCACAAACATGCGAGAATAGAGAGGGGGGAGAGATGGAGAGAGAGAGAGAGAGAGAGAGAGAGAACAGAGAGGGGGAGGAAGAGTGGGAGAGAGAGAGAGAGAGAGAGAGAGAGAGAGAGAGAGAGAAAACATAGTAGAAAGCAGTTCTTTATCCCCACCAGCATCTGGAGGTGTCAGGTAATGGTGGCAGATGATAATATAAGCCAGTTCCTGGGAGGAGCCTGGCAGAATCTCCTGTAAGGCAACAGTTTCTGCTTGAAGAATAATACCTTCACCAATGTGCATATATCAACATTCCCAAAGGAGAACCAAGGAATATCAGCTCTGCAAGAGATTCTATTAGGTAGATGCTCATAGCCAACCATTGGACTGAGCACAACCAATGGAGGAGTTAAATGAAGGACTGAAGGAGCTGAAGGGGTTTGCAACCCCATAGAAAAAACAACAATATCAACCAATCAGATCCCCCCTCCAAGAACTCCCAGGGACTAAACCACCAACCAAAGAGTACAAATGGAGGTGCCCATGGCTCTAGTTGCATATGTAGTTATAGAATTTGGGTTGAGAAAGTAGCTTAATAGTTAACTTGTTATTACATTGTTATTGCATATAGTATAACCAGCCTGGAGTTTGACCCATATTACTGCTAAACAAACAAACATACAAACAAACAAACAAACATTGAAGGATTTAAGATTTCTATAATTTAATTCACTTTAAAATATATTCAGGAAACAACACAAATGTCTTGTCTTTCATTTTAACCCTGGTAGTTTGTGAAGTACCACATGTAAAAGCGATGTCAGGGAATTGGATTGAACCATACTAATCCTCCAGATTCTGATCTAAAGACTATTGGGTAGATATCCTGAATATGATTTTAAATAATCTTTAAAGAATAAAGGTTCTTCATAAAAATACAGGCAGAGAATGTTAATGTAACTACCATGCATTGCTATATTATTATTGACACTTAGGTTGACATTATTAGAATAAATTTTGACACAAATTATATAATCCAAAGCCTACATTTACAGCTGAGAACACAGGAGGCAGAGGGGAAAGAAAAATTGGAGTGGAAGTTATTGCTTACTCTGTATGTTTATTTGCACTGCTGGTGTAAATTCATACCAAGGAAAATATTTAGTATCTTTTTTTTTTTTTTTTATTGCAGAAAACAGAACAGTCTCTGGTGTTTCCATTGCCAGCTGACCATCAGCGATTGCAAACAGCCTGGGATGAGAAATTGCTCTTATCATCCAGCATCTCTTCCACTTTGGCCCTTGGAATTTATCCCCAACCACAATTTTTATATTACTTTGATTTATTTTCTAGCTTCCAGAGGCAGGTGCCACTCTGGAAACTACTGTGTGAGATTGACATGCAGTGTGACCTACAATGCAAGATAACTTATTCCAGATCTTCATGGCTCACTTTAACTGGGAAGCACCAGCTATCATGGGAAATCCCTAGAAACCATTTAGTATCGATTAACTGAAATAAGAAATGAAACATACAGAGTACAGTTCATCCAATATATATAATTTGTACGATTATGACAATTTAAGGCTGCTATGGTCAAAGGTTTGAGTAGTGAGTAAATTTCTCCCTCTTTCTTTTTAATAATTTACAAATTTCATGGCAGTTTTGCATTCATGCAAGAAGAGAAAATTATTAAGATTTTCCTAAAATTCTGGTTCCTTAATAGTATATTCATGCCCCATACACCAATGTTTGCATACAAAGTAGTGTACTGGTGATGAACGGGCATAAAGTCCTTAACGTACTTAGCTCTTCCTATGCAGAGCACTTGCATGGCTTTGATATTTCTCTTTACTTCCTATTTTCATCCCCCACATCATCGTTTCATATAATATCAAATTAATTATTGGTTTTGTGGTTTTAAAAAAGTAGTTGGAAAATACATGCTTGAAATAAAGTATTCATTTTGACCTGTACAATTGAACATAATTGGTGGTATGAATGAGAAATGCTCTTCTCCTCCCCCCCCCCCCGCCACCCCACACACAGAGAGACATGCATTTGGCCACTTGGTCCCCTGTAGGTCTCACTGTTTGGGAAACCTATGAAACTATAAGGAGGTGAAGCCTAACTGAAGGCCTAGGGGTCATCTCTCTGATTCTAAATCCTTTCCACACTTCTACTTTGCTCTCTCTGCTTCATTTTTCAAGTTGAAGGTAAAATCTCTAAACCTCCTCCTAAGGCACCTCGCTGTCATGACTCCCTCAATATCATGGATACTAGTTCAGAAACTAGGAAACCCAGATGCTTTTCTTGTTCTCCTATCCACTTGGTGAGTTTTGTTTCTCAAGTTGATACATGTTAGGGTTACCTGGAAAGAGGAATATCAATTGGTAAAATACCTGCACCAGATTATCTTTATCTCACCATTGTAGAGGTACCATTCTGTTCACATGATCCTGGCTGGTTTAACAAAGCAGGATGAGAAAGGAATGGAGACCAAGCTAGTAAGCTTAATTAAGTTTCTCTATGGTTTCTGTTTCAGGTCCTGCCTCTAGGTCCCTTCCTTGAATTTCTGCTATGGTTTCTTTCAGTAATGGGTGATGATTGAAATGGATAAGGCAAGCCAGGCGTGGTGGCACACGCCTTAAATCCCAGCACTTGGGAGGCAGAGGCAGGCAGATTTCTGAGTTCGAGGCCAGCCTGGTCTACTAAGTGAGTTCCAGGACAGCCAGGACTATACAAAGAAACCCTGTCTCAAAAAACCAAAAAAAAAAAAAAAAAAAAAAAAAAAAAAAAAAAAAAAAAAAAAAAAAAAAAAAAAAAAAAAGGATAAACCAAATAAATTCTTTCCTTCCAAAGTTGCTATGGATCTAGGTGTTTTTTCATAGGAATAGAAGGTTAATTAAGACACTTGCTTTGGTAGTAAAGTTCCAACACAACAATGAATTTTTATCTCAGGTTAGTTGAATTCAAATCAAAACATTGGGCGCCATCTTGTTGTAATAAATCTCCTCTCAAATATGCCCTGGTGATGAAAACATGACACAGTTAATATGATTACATGCTGTGTGCCTAGATTGGGTACTCTACCATCTTCCATGGCTTCTGAGACCCTACTTAGAATTGCTGTTTCTCCAGGCCATGTGCTTCTGCTCCACTCTTCTTCATCTTTGTCTTCCTTCTCATCTGCATCCTCTCCCTCTCCCATTTTCTCCTTCTTTTCTCTCCCACCTTCAGCTCTACCTTCCCTTTTATCGGCCCAATCATCAGCTCTCCTTTATTTCACAAATTAAGTTGGGAAGCAGGTTTACAAGAAATCACCTGAGTGCTGACTCATCCTTGTTCGAAACCCCTAACAGGAGAACAGATTTCACATAAAGTATAATTAGTCCCAGGGCTATATCCTCAACAGGGTGAAGTATGTCAATGTGTGGCGGGCTTCAAGGTTTTAAAAGTCCAAACCAGACCCAGTGTCTCTTTGTCTGTGCCTATGGATCATCATATAGTTCTCAGCTATTGTTCTAGCTCCTGTATGCATGTGGCCATGCTCCCAAACATAATAATAATGCACTAAACCTCTGAAACTATAATCAAGCCCCAATTACATGCTTCCTTTGATAAGATCTGCCTTGGTCATAACATCTTTTCATAGCAATAGAACACTGACTAAAAGAGAACTAAAGGAAATTCTCATAAAGAGGAATGCTGATGTCTGATAAATATTTATTTATTTTGAATATTCAATACTTTTAGTCATCAGGGAATGGAGATTAGAATTGCACTGAAGTTTTTCTTATCATTATCATAATGCCTGAGATAAAAGGAAGTGGTAACATATACTGGTGTGGATGTAGAAAAATGAAGATACTTATTCACTGTTGGGAGCACAGGTTTTTTTTTTTTTTTTTGGTTTTTTTCAGACAAGGTTTGTCCTGTAACTCACTTCTGAAGGCACCATGGAATTAAACATGGAGATTCTTCAAAAGGATAATGGTAGATGTACCACATGACCCACCTATATTATTCTCACACAGATATCCAAAGGACTCTACATCTTCTTACAGAGATTCTTATCCATTAATATTCATTGCTGATCTTCAAAATAATCAAGAAATGGAAATATCCTAGATGCCCATCAAGTAATGAATGGGTAATGAAATATTGTAAATATATGCAGTGGAATATTGTTCCAATAAAAAGATAAATGAAAACTTGCAGACAAAATGGTGAAGATGGAAATAATCATTTTGTGTGAGGTCATTCATTAAAGTTTGATGTGTCATGTGACTTCTACTTCTCCACAGTCCTCATTTATCAAGGAAAAATACATCAGGAAATATGTATCATAATCCAGGTATTTTTAAGTAATATATTTTTCCTTCAGACAGGTAGTCACCCTTTATTTATGGTTTCAAAGCAATAGAATGAGAAAATACTGGCACTTCAGAGATGGCACAATAGAGCTCCTTGTGGCTTGTAGGAGACTGGAGTTTGGGTGTCAAACTCAATTTGAGCAACTTATAGCTCCCTATAACTTCAGATCCTTGGAAACCAGCTCTCTTTTCTAGTTTCTGTAGATAACTACATATTCACACATAAACACATATTTTAAATATTTTAATGAAAAATTAATTAAAAGGTACTCTTATACTCATATATATTGCTATATATGTGTGCTTTCAAAATAAGAGAACAGAAATTGAAAACCATTCAAAAGAAAAGCAAAAATCAATAGAATTTCCTGTCCCATTACCATCCCTATGGGCATATGTGTTCTCTGATTGAGAAATTAGGCTGCATAAATCCATAATTGTTTCTCTTATGCTTTAATTTATTTCAAATTACCACATATAAAGTCCTAAACTATAGAATGCTGAAAAGATTGGGCAATTTTCTGATGTATGGATGATTTTCTGAATTGTTTTTCTCTTTAGATTTAATTGTACCTTGATATACTTGTTTACAATAATTTCAAGATTTTTTTTAACAAAAAAGACTTTTTGTTGAAGTGAAGGACCCTTATTCTCTCAAATAATTCATTAATACTCTTACACATACAACTGACTTTATTTATTTAATCAAAGATTTCTTCATTGCTACTATCGAATATACTGTTTAATTGACCATAAGTGATCTACTTGAAAAATATTGAATAACACATTTGGTATAATACCACTAATATTCTTTGCATATATATATATATATATATATATATATATATATATATATATAT
>LR750572.1:136992-153260 GCA_902729485.2 Mus minutoides
ATGTATTTGTGTGTCAAGTTGACAAGGGGTCAATTGTACTGGCTAGGTTTGTGTCAACTTGACACAGCTGGAGTTATCACAGAGAAAGGAGCTTCAGTTGGGGAAATGCCTCCATGAGATCTAGCTGTGAGGCATTTTCTCAATTAGTGATCAAGGGCCCCTTGTGGGTGGGACCATCTCTGGGCTGGCAGTCTTGGGTCCTATAAGAGAGCAGGCTGAGCAAGCCAGGGGAAGCAAGCCAGTAAGGAACATCCCTCCATGGCTTCTGCATCAGCTCCTGCTTGAGTTCCAGTCCTGACTTCCTTTGGTGATGAACAACTGTATGGAAGTGTAAGCCAAATAAACCCTTTCCTCCCAAACTTGCTTCTTGGTCATGATGTTTGTGCAGGAATAGAAACCCTGACTAAGACAATCAGCCTCTCCACATTCCAGGAATATGCACAAAATTATAAGAATTCCTTAGAGTGTTCTAATTGAGATGGTCAGTTGCTGATGAAGAACACTGACATTATCCAGGGATATTTTCCACATGTCTAATCTAGGCTCAGCTTCAGAGTCCCATGCTTTAGTGGACATTTTCACAGAACATTCATGAAATGTTGACTCACATCCAAGCCTGAGAGCTGCTTCAGAGGCACAGAGATAACTTGTCACTTATCACTTTCTCCACTCAACATCCCATCATGATCACAAACATCTGACAGCTCAAATCCACCTTCAGGTGTTTACACACATGAGTGATGTATAGTGGAATGAAAACGAAAACATGGATATCTACACTCAGTTGGTTTTTTTTTTGTTTTTTTTTTTTTTTTTTTTTTTTTTTTTTTTTTTTTTTTTTTTTTTTTTTTTTTTTTTTTTTTTTTTTTTTTGAATGGACTGGGCGAAGTATACTGTTGTGTGCATTATTTCAAGGGAAAGCTCTTGCTATCTTGGACAGGTAGTATGATTCATACTACCATTGTTAATATTTATGCTTATAAAATACAAATAAAGCAAGTTGGCTCAATGTTCCAAAGATTTTCAAAGAGTAAACACTTTAGTCTATCTTATTTAGATTATTGAATACTTCCTGAATGATGTTGCTGAATTTAATCTTACTGTCTTTCATATCACTAACAGTACAATATTCCAAATGTACGAATTATTACACAAGTTATGTGCTTAAAATCTTGTAGTTAACAATTATGTTTTCAGAGAAGTCTTTCCGCACTTCTTTGAATGTCTTTCTGTGGAGGTTGACACTATTATTTTGGACTCCTGCTTACAACATTATTATTTCAAAAACTTGTACAATGCCCACTATCTGCTATTAAAATACCCTCTCTCCCTTTATTCATATGCTGAGATTCAATGCTTTATTTAAAGCACATTGGTTCAAATCCTACAAAATCTTTCTTAGATACACGGATCTGTTTTATTTGCACTGCTTATCTTATTTTGAACTTTAGTCTACACCCCCACACTCTATTAAAAATATTTTCAATACTATCATGCTAAGAAGCTAGCAAGTATTTGAGAGGAAGAGCATATATTATTTCTTATTTTTCTCACATCTAAGCAGTTTCCAGTGGTGTGCACTGTCTAGAATGAGACCTGAATGACTATTTTGTAAAATGAACTAGAGTAAAACAAATAATAAACATGATTGGATTGTTCAGCATGATAAACATTTACAACAAATAATAAATGGGACAACACTAGAACTGTGTCTACTATGCCAAAAATTTCAAGTGTGAGACTAAAGATCATGTTTGTATACTTCTGAGTATATTCCAGACAGGTGCAATTATATAAATACTTAACAATTTGGAAGTTGGCCTTATTATAACTCATGATTTGTTTTACCTTATTATTATCATCCTCATGGTCCCAATGTGTCTTACATCAGTATAACAGGGAACGTCAAGGACTCCAAGTCAACCTTCTACTAGAACTTAGACAAAGGGAGTTATTAGAGCTACTTTTTTCAAGGGCATTTAGTTCCTACATCACATAAAATGTTTGCAACTAGGTTTTATTAAACATGCTATGTCATAAATGGAGGGTTGCTGCTTTCTTTTTTTTTTTTTTTCTTTTTCCATATTTTTATTAGATATTTTCTTCATTTACATTTCAAGTGATATCTCATAAGTCCCCTATACCCTCTCCCCACCCTGCTCCCCTACCCACCCACTCCCACTACTTGGCACTGGCATTCCCCTATACTGGGGCATATAAACATTGCTAGACCAAGGGCCTTTCTTCCCCAATAATGGCCAACTAGGCCATCTTCTAATACATATGTGGCTAGAGACATGGGGGTTCTGATTAGTTCATATTGTTGTTCCATCTATAGGGTTGCAGACCCTACAGCTCTTGGGTACTCTCTCTAGCTCCTACATTGGGGACCCTGTGTTCTGCTCTATAGATGACTGTGAGCATCAACTTCTGTATTTGTCAGGGACTGTCAAAGCCTCACAGGAAACAGCTATATCAGGGTCCTTTCAGCAATATCTTGCTGGAGTATGCAGTAGTGTCTGCATTTGGTGGCTGATTATGTGATTGGACCACCCGGGTGTGGGTTGCTGCTTTCTATTTATCTAATTAATACTAGTTTTTAAAGATTATTGTGGAAGACTTGTCTCAGTTGAGAAAGTAACAAAAGCTCTGGGGAGGCAGAATATGTAGATCTATTTAAATAAAGTGATGTTTTAGATGGTTAGTGAACTAAATATTCAGTGAGATAACTGTTGTCAAAAATAAGTAAAAAGAGATAAATGAAGACTCTCAAGACTGACATGTAGTCTCTACACAGATCTGTACATGAATACGCCCATATATGCAAAGGTGAGCATACAAAAAGTAAATAAATAGCTGATTAGTATTTCATTGTGTAAATTTACTACATTTTCTGTATCCATTCTTCCACTGAGGGTTGATTCCAGCTTCTGGCTACTACAAATAAGACTATGAACATGGTGGAATATGTGTCCTTGTTATATGTTGGGGAATTTTTTGTGTATATAGCCAGGAGTGGTATAGCTGTGTCTTCAGGTATAATTATTTCTAGTTTTCTGAGGAACTGCCAGATAGATTTCCAGAGTGGTTGTACCAGCTTGCAATTTCACCAGCAATGGAGGGGTGTTTTTTCTTTCTCCACATCTTCACCAGCATCTGCTGTCACCTGAGTTCTTGATCTTAATCACTCTCTGATTGGTGTTAGATGAAATCTCAAGGTCATTTTGTTTTATATTTCCCTGATGACTAAGGACTTTGAATATTTCTTTAGGTACTTTTTGGCAATTTGAGATTCCTCAGATGAGAATTCTTTGTTTAGCTCTCTATCCCATCTTTAAATAGGGTTGTTTTTCTGGAGTCTAACTTTTTGAGTTCCTTGCACACAATGGATATTAGCCCTCTATTGGATGTAAGGTTGGTAAAAATCTTCTCCCAATCTATAGGTTGTTGTTTTGTCCTATTGACAGTGATCTCTGCCTTATAGAAGCTTTTCAATTTTATGAGATCCCATTTGTCAAGAGTTGATCTTAGAGCCTGAGCCATTGATGTTCTGTTCAGGAAAATTTCCCCTGTGCCCATGTGTTTGAGACTCTTTTCTACTTTCTCTTTTATTAGATTCATCATATCTGGATTTATGTGGTGGGCCTAGATCCATGTGGACTTGAACTTTGTACAAGAAGATAAGACTGGCTCAATTTGCATTCTTCTACATGCTGACTGCAACTTAAACCAGCACCATTTTTTGAATATGCTGTCTTTTTTCAACTGGATGGTTTTGGCTTCTTTCTTAAACAATGATTTTTTGACATTCTCAGGAAAATGGATGGAACTAGAAAATATCAGCCTAAGTGAAGTAACCCAGACACAGAAGAATACACATGGTATGTACTCATTGACAAGTAGATATCAGCTCAGAAGCTCAGAATACTCACAATACAGCTCACAGACCATATGGAGAAGGAAGACCAAATTGTGGATGTTTCAATTCCACCTAGAAGAGGGAACAAAATAATCAATGGAGGTAGAGGTAAAGAGAGACCTTGGAAGGAAAGAGAAAGGAGAGGGAAAGGGGGACAGGATCAGGTTCAGGAAGAGACAAGAGAGAGTTCCTGAGGGCCAGGATATTATAGGAAACATGTAGCAGTGGGGGATAGGGAACTGGGGGTAGTCACTAGAAAGTCCCAGATGTCAGGGAAGTAAGAGGTTCCCAGGAACCAACAAGAATAGCATTACCCAAAATATCCTACAAAGGGGAGATAGAATTTGCAGAGACCATCTCTACCAGAGAAGCACCAGCTCCCAATCAAGGGATGGGGCCACCCAGCAATCTCTAAAATTTTAATACAGAATTTTTTCCTATTTGAAGGAAATGCAAGGACAAAAAGTGGAGCAGAGACTGAAAGAAAGGCCATCCACAGACTGCCCCACCAAGGGATTCATCCCATCAGCAGACACCAAATCCAGACACTATTTCTGATGCCAAGAAAACTTGCTGATAGGAGCCTGGTATCACTGTCCCCAGAGAGGCTCTGCTAGTACCTGACCAATTCAGATACTGACACTGGAAGTCAACCATTGACTGAGCCAGGGAGCAGGGGTGGGATGATTCCAATGGAAGAGTTAGGCGAAGGACTGAAGAACTGAAGGGGTTTGCAACCCCATAGGAAGATCAACAATATCTACCAACAAGACACCTCAGAGCTCCCAGACACTAAACCACCAACCAAATCATACACATGGAGGGACCCATGACTTCACCTACATATGTAGTAGAGGACTGCCTTATCTGGCATTAATGGGAGGGGAGGCCCTTGGTCCTGTAGAAGCTTGATATCTCAGCTTAAGGGGATGCTATAGTGGTGAAGGGAAAATGGGTGGGTGGGTAAGAGATCACCCTTATATGGGCAAAATGGAAGGTCATGGGAAAGGTGACAAAATTTAAAATGTAAATAAATAAAATAATCAATAAAATGTGAGTGAATCAAAAACTAAAAAAAACATACACCAACCCAATGGGGGAAAAAAAAATAAAAGCAACAATAGCATCAAAAACAATTGGGATTTATGTTTCCCTAGAAGCTGAAAGTAACAGGACCTGATATTCTAATTTATCATCCTAAATTTCTGACACATTTTTGAGAGAATTCAAAATCTCTTTTGCTCTTCTATATTATGTATTTAATGCACATTAAACTTCAGAATGAGCAATATTGCTTATAAGATAGCATTTTGAGAACTATGCTTTAGACAGGAATGGACTCTCCTGACAGCTTTCTGAGATGTTGTTCATTGATACTTATTTTGGTAGGGGTGAGTATGGAGATGAATAATGTATTAAAATGGACAGAATTTAGTTTTTACAAAATTTTTACTGATCCTTCCAACTTGAAGTGCCTTGATTATTTAAGTAGGTTCTTAACATTTTGGAACCTAGTTGCTAGATGTTCACTGCCAAACATGCTATTTCCATGTGTGTGTGTGCTTTTTTCCAGAAAGCCTATAATATGTCCTTGGATTCAAACCAAGATCTTTGGAAGACTAAGAAATGCTACTTTCCTGCTCCTACTTTTTCTACCTATATTTACTTATGGTATTTCTAGCAAACACAGTGAATATTCATGGGTACTGTGACTGGTATGTGTGATATCATGATTATAATAGCTAAATCAGTCATAAGGAAGATTAGTCTGTTTGCTGTAGAAAAAAAAAAAAACAAAACCTCAATTCCAACAGCACTGCTAAGATATTAGCCAATCATGAAGTATGAGAAATCATTTAATTATTTAGCATATTATATATTATAATGTTCCCTTTGAGTTCAGATGCTGCATTTAAGCCTACAACGATTTCCATGTCCAAGTTTATAGCTCTTAAAATAGAATTTTAATGGAAATGCTAAGATATTCTCAACTATAACTGTGGAAAAGTTGCATTTTTTTTTTCTTAAACCATTTTCATCGCGTTTTTTAAACATATGGCAAGGGTTTTTTATTTTTGGAAGTCTTCTGATGGTATGCAGAATTTGTAGTTACAAATATTCTGCCATTTAAATAAGCTCACTCAGCTTCACCTTTCTGAATTAGCAGAACTTAACTGTTCATTGTCAACTGATTCATGAATATAGAAGCTGGCTTCATTTGGAGCATATGGCCTAAAGATAATAAATTTAAATGCCTGATGTAAAGTAAATTAGAATTGGGATTGTAATGCTGATAGCTTTTTCTACAAGACTCTTATAACATCTGTCCAGAAACTTTAATTTTTTTTTCAGATGTTTTTTCACACATGCTGTTTCAAATCCCTATGGATATTGTAACTTTCCCACAAGAAAATAATTAGAAAAGTTAGTTATCGATTAGGACGAAAGAGATATACATGTTACAAAGTCAAACTGCAGACTGTTTTAAGTTTTAGCAAAGCTATCAATTTAGCAGTGGAGGAAAGAGAATATATTAGAAATATAAGGCAGGCTCAAGTTTGAGCTGGTGCAGTGCTTCTAAATGAATTCATTTATTGAAAACAATCCGTATGCCAGTTATCACACCTCTTCTCATGCAAGCTTTCCTAGGAAAGACAGAAACTAGACTTTGGAAACACAAATTTCACTAGTATGGATAGATGCTTAATTCCCATTGTGAACAATGAGCATTATTGCACAAAGTTCAGAGTGTACCATTCACTCCCAACTATATAAAGAATACTCACTCCTATCAGCCTGTAATGCTTCCTGTTGAGAAAAACCTAGTAGCTCTATCACAATTTCTATTGAAAAATAAAATCCTCATTCTTCCAAGTGTTGTATTTTTCAGTAGAATATAACTGTCCCAAAGTAATGTCTTCAGTCAAGTTTGAGCCACATATATATTCCTGATCCAGTCTAGGTCATGTGATAGTCTTGAAATCATTGATTAGTTTTTTAAAAATGGAAAATAGAGTAATGACAAGCAAATGGCATTTACTAAATGTGGTTTTAAGAAATCTACATGATGCCAAAAATCAATATATAAACTCTGGGGAAACTCCCTACATAAGAGTAGACAATTTAGAGTTGAATTATATTTCATTGTATGAAGGGACCACATTTTTATTATAAACACTCATTTAACTGATGATCATCATCTAGGTCAACTTATGATTTGTTCTAGATGCTAATCATGCTGTTCAATTTGATCATATTTAATATTTGGTTTACTCTATTTCAGTATACTCTATTTCTACATTCATTCAGGTCTCATTTTAGGTAGAGTACTACTCTGGAAATTATTTAGAAGTGAGGGAAAGAAGAAATACTATATGCTCTTCCTCGCAAATTCTTGCTCACTTCTTAGCATGATGTTGGTGAAAGATATTTCTAATAGAGTGGGGTGAAAACGATGTTCAAAATAAGATAAGCAGAACCAAGTATCTAAGAAAACTTCTGGTAGGATTTGAACAAAAGAACTTTAAATAAAGGATTGAATCTCAACATATTAATAAAGGGAGAGAGAATATTTTAATAGCAGAAAGAGTCCATTATATAAGATTTTGAAATAATAATTTCTTCACCCCATAACCCTTACTTACCGTTGGCCTATGATAGGGTGATCCCTGCCCTTCCCCTCTTATTCCAATTCCATGGGGTATCATGTCTCTACAGGATTAGATGCATTCTCTCTCTCACAGAAGCCACACAGGCAGCCCTCTGCTACATATGTGTCTGGGGCCATGGATCTGTCCATGTATACTCTTTAGCTGTTAGATTACTCTCTGGAAGCTTCCATGGATTCAAATTACTTGACAATATCTATGTTCCTGTGGGGTTGCCATCCCTTTCAGCAACTTCAGTCCTTCCTTTAACCCTTCCTTAGAGGTCTCTCAGTCCAATGGTTAGTTTAAGTATCTGTATCTGTCTGTCAGCTGCTGATTGAGCCTCTCAGAGGACAGCCATGTTAAACCCCTTAATACAAACAAAGCATAGCATCAATAGTAGTGACTGGATTTGGAGCCCATCTATGGGATGGATCCCCAAGTAGGTTGGTCACTGGATAGTCTTTCCTTCAGTGTATGCTCCATTTTGTTGTCCCTTCATTTTTTTTCAGACAGGAACAATTCAGGGTCAAAAATTTTGAAAGTGGGTTGGTGACCCCATCCCTCCACTGGGGGCCCTGTCTATCTACTGAAGGTAGCATCTTCAGGTTCCATGTCTCTACAGTTGGGCATTTGGGTTAGGGTCACCCCCATTGAGTTCTGTGAGCCTCTCACATCCCAGATCTCTGAGACTTTTTAAGGTTTGCCCCACCCACCACAACCAGAAGCTGCATATTTCCATAAATTCTCCTGGCCCATTGGGCTTTTCTCCTGTCTCCCTGCCCCCCCCCCCCCCCCAAAAAAAAAAAAAACAACTGATCCTGTCACCATTTTCCTTTCCCCTTTCCCTCTCCTACTCAGGTCCCTCCTTTCATTTGCCTCCCTTGATTATTTTGCTTCCCATTCTAAGTGGGATTGAAGCATCCTCACTTGGGCCTTCTATCTTGCTTAACTTCTTAGGTCTGTCTTAGTCAGGGTTTCTATTCCTGTACAAACATCATGACCAAGAAGCAGTTCAGGAAGAAAGGGTTTATTCTGCTTACACTTCCATACTGATGTTCATCACCAAAGGAAGTCAGGACTGGAACTCAAGCAGGAGCTGATGCAGAAGTCATGAAGGGATGTTCTTTACTGGCTTGCTTCCCCTGGCTTGCTCAGCTTGCTCTCTTATAGAACTCAAGACTACCAGCCCAGGGATGGTCCCACCCACAAGGGGCCTTTCCCCCTTGATCACTAATTGAGAAAATGCTCCACAGCTGGATCTCAAGGAAAATGAGCACTTCCCCAACTGAAACTCCTTTCTCTGTGATAACTCCAGCATTTGTCTAGTTGACGCACAAAACCAGCCAGTACAGGGTCTGTGTGGTGTATCATGGGGATTCTGTACTTTTGGCTAATATCCACTTATCAGTGAGTAGATACCATGTATGTCCTTTTGGTTCAGAGTTACCTCATTCAGGATGATATTTCCTGGTTCCATCCATTTGCCTGTAAAATTCATGATATCCCTTTTTTAATAGCTGAATAGTATTCCATTGTGTAAACCAACCACATTTTCCTGTATCCATTCTTTAGTTGAGGGAAATCTGGGTAGATTCCAGTTTCTTGCTATTTTGACTAAGTCTGCTGAGAACCTAATAGAGCACTTGTTCTTGGAGTATGGTGAAGCATCTTTGTGTTATATGTCCACAGGCTATAGCTGGGTCTTTAGGTAGAACTATTTCCATTTCTGAAGAATCACCAGATTGATTTCCAGAGTTGTACCAGCTTGCAATCCCACCATATGCTGTCCCAGCATATGCTGTCAGTGGAGTTTTTGATCTTATCCATTCTGACTGGTATAAGATGGAATCTCAGGGTAGATTCATTTGCATTTTCTTGATGACTAAGAATGATGAACATTTCTTTAAGTGCTTCTCAGCTATTTGAGATTCCTCCATTCAGAATTCTCTGTTTATCTCAGTACCTCATTTATAAATTGAGTTATCTGGATTTTGGGCGATCTAACTTTTTTTATTTCAGACATTAATTTATTGAATAAATCTTTATTGAATTTTTAAAACGACTAGATGTCATGCCCTAACTACTATAGTTATTTTCCACTGAGTATTACCAGATCTATTTTAAAAATTAATTTTGAAAATAATTTCATCAATGTCAATTTTTCTTCCTTCTACTATTAATGATACCCATGTGTCAGCAGGATAAAATTCAGAACCAGAATCATTAATTTCTAGTAATATCTCCTCATTTTATTTCTACAATGCTTACTTTACCTTTATCATACTCTACACATGACAAACTTTTCTAGGTAAAGTCAACTTAAGTAACCCACAAGATCTTTTTTTATTACTCCATTGATTTTTTTCTATTAAACGATACTTTTCCAGTCTTCTTTCTAGCTATTACTCAGAAAAACTTCCTGTTTTATCAAGTCTTCCCTAATAACTTTGACCTCACTGTATTATGTATTCCATGTATATTCAGGATCCTTGGGAGGTCAGAAGAGGGATCAGATCCCCATACTAGACTTGCTCACAGGAATGTTGTATGGATTTTTGGGTAGGACTGAACCCAGGTCCTCTACAAGAGCAGAAATTACTAATAACCGCTGAATCATCTCTCCTGCCTTAAATTTTTATTTATTGTATTTATGAGACTGGGTCTCTTCGTGGTGTCCTGGCTGGCTGGGAACACAGTGTGTCTCTGTGTTGACCAGTGTGGCCTGGAATTCACAGAAATCCACTTGCTTCTGTGTAATTGCTCAGATGAGAGGACTGTGTCACAATATCTTGCTAAAGAACCATTTTTAACTCAATCCTAAGCCAGAGCCAAGCTTTGGTATAGAAGTGAGAAAGAAATGTCTGTCTTATCCCTTATTTAAGAGAGCTCATTAAGTTCCGTTGGGAATGAATGCTCACTAAGTGTAATCATTTCTTATGGTATTTCCTTCAGAAGCATGCTTTTGATTATTTGTAGTTCGCTAATATTTACATATTGTCCTGCAATATAAATTTTAATAGAGATTTAATTTCACACATGAGAGACAGACAGACAGAGAGAGGAGGATTGATTTCATTGTTCCTTTGCCTGTTTCCAGAGCAGTGATTTGTGTCGTCATTGTACCATAAAGACATCCCTGAATGCCACTGGATTTTCAGACCTGTTCAGCCATGACATTACCCTCAGCAAGTGTGAAATGATGGAGTTTGCAGGCAAAAAAATGTGTGACCAACTGTACACTTTATTTATTTATTTTTCTACATTAAACTTTTTAAATCACGGGACATCCACATTTATTGTATATTTGTCTCAAGTATAGGAAAGAGTATTTTCCTGACTGAATTTTGATCAATATTTAACATTAGCCTTCTTACTAAGGGGTTGAGATTTGAAAACATAGAGAGATATGGGTATTTTCATTTGTTTTCTTATTTCAAAATTATGGAAGGTAACTGTAGCATCTCTAGTTTGTGAACCAGATTCCATATTGTGCTAGAGTGACAGTTCTGTGAACATGCTGACACGTCAAAAATGAATTTTTTTTTCCTTTTTGAGACAGGGTTTCTCTGTGTAGCCCTGGCTGTAAACTCACTCTGCAGACCAGGCTGGCCTCAAACTCAGAAATCTACTTGCCTCAGCCTCCCAAGTGCTGGGATTAAAGGTGTGCAATACAACAATTAGTGAATATTTCAGAAGAGGGGGCAATAAGAGGAAAAAGATCCAGAAGATCATCTATGAGATAGCATCTTCTGCATATATATCAATGAACTCACAACAATATGGTGTTTGAAACAAGATATAAGTGATACCACCAGTTAACATCACCATGTAGATAGAAATCCTATATGGTCCATTGCTAGATCAAGAGCAGGTGATTAATGGCTGCTGTGAAGGCTAGAATCAGTCTTCTAGACAGGTTATTGAATCCCACGTGATCAACCCTAATCGTATGTGCAGATACGATTATATTCATATCTATATGTAGATATCAACAATATCAACAATACTAAAGGAACACGGCAGGTCACATCTTTAATATTATTGACATGCATCAATAATAATTATGGAAGAGGTGCAGCAGTGACTTAGTTAATTTCCTTTGGCTCCCTTTAGGTTGCTTGTGTGTGCTACACCTATCCAAGAGCTCTTTAGATTTGTGAATGAAAGACACACGCACAACACATAATTTTTATATGCCTTGAGTAGTTCAATGGTAGGGCACTTCTAAACCTCCCTGTGGCTAGCACACACTTTCTTCTGGTATTCCTGGCTTAACATTTTCTTAATCTATATTTTATCTTTGCAGCCCTGTTAACTTCTGGGGAGCATACCCCATAGGACCACATTTCCTTTTCACTTACACTGTTGAATGCTTTCTATCACAACTCATAAATCTGATCATTCTGCCTCCAAGTGAAGGTGATTGTCCTCTTCCTTCCCTCTTTCTGCCCTAGCAATCTAAAAGTCCTGCCTCCAGCTTTGTGTCCAGTCATTGAATGTATGGCAATTCTTTATTACCAATCATAGCCCACTGGGGGCAGGCACCCTCAGGTCTGGAAGCACTGCTTTTGAGAACCAAATTAAGACAAATCATTAGAACCAAATCCCAAGAGAGAAGAAGTCATGAATTTGAGAGAGAATAGAGAGGGTATAAGAGGGATGGGATAAGGAGAATGAGGTTTGGGAATGGTACAAATGTAATACCCATGTATGAAATTCTCAGAATGTTTATAATAAAGTAAATTTTCATGGTTTTGTTCACAAAAATGAAGTAAAGGTTTGTTTAACTCGAGTAAGCATACTTAGCCTTTAATCCTGAAAACACCTCCATAACTCTGGTTTATGGGAACAAATTATAGCTTTTAGTAGAAAGTGGGTTTCTCAAATTTCAACTCTGAGACCCCAAAATAAGTTTCTATTTTATTAGGTTATCTGAGACTCTTTAGATGACAAAATAATGTTGATATATGAGAAATATAGACATGAAGTTGTAATATGACACCACTTTAGTTAATAAGAATGAATTAAGCTTGTAAAGCAATTAAAATTAGCATAATCACAGAAATGTGACATGCCAAAGTAATGACAGAAAATTGAATTTACAACTCAATATATACACAACAGAGACAAAAACCAAAAATATGAGAATATAAAATGCAATATTGTGCTTTAATAAGAAATCCATAAATGTAATATATAAATCTCATTATAAATTTATACAAAATATAGAAGCAAAGGTACTTTGTTACAGGAATAGATTTGGCTTCCATTATATTACATAAAATTAGCCTGGTGTAAACACAACAACTTTATATGTATTCCCTTTAGCCTATGTTATAGATAAAGGTATATATATATATATATATATATATATATATATATATATATATATATATATATATAATAAAGAAATACCAAATTTAGGACTGTAAATAAAATAAGTATGTTTGTTTGTTAATGCGAATGAGTGTGTGTGTAAATATAGGGTTAGAATTCTGTTACATTTTACTAAATGTAGTTGTAGTTGGTGATAACATGAGGTAGGAGATCTTCATTTCTTTCATTGCAACAGCCCCTTTGATAGGCACCGTATAATACTATTGTGTATATTTTAAATATACAGATTAACACTTGTTTAAAAGAGTGTGTGCATCACACCTACACATTATTTTATCTCTATTTACTTCTCTGGCAATCAGGTCTTAAACATCTATAATGTTTCAAGAGATGTGCCTTTGCATAGTTGTGAAATATATTAGAACTGGAAGCTCCTATAAAGCCTCAGGATGAAGGCTGGAAACCAGTAGAATCAACAGTGTGACATCAAGGGCTTTTAGCATACCTTCTAGCTTTTTCAAACTGATGAATGTTAGGCCAATAATCAAACACCAATTATATAATTCATCATACCCACACAATAAATCTTCTATAGAAGCCCAAAGGGAATAGAATTAGAGATACAAGATTAGTGCTTGTACAAATTCACTTCCATATGGTATATGTAGGTTCTACAATATCTCTTCATCATAGCAGCATATAGATTTCTTTTATCAGGATTTTCACCTATACTCTTGGTAGGATCTTTTCTATAAATAGGTAAAATCATTTCTGAGTTTGAAAAGCTTCTAGAGAAATTAATCCAAAGACAGCAGCTGGTTATGATAACTCCTATTTATGCTATTTAGTCAGAAATGCCAGACTGCCATGTAGAACTTTAACAAAGAAGAACAGTTGCTTTTATTGAAAAGCACGGGCACTTCCCTTATGCCTTAAGATGCCTGATGGACATCCCTTGAGCAGGATAAAACTAGCATCTCTGTCTTCACTCTGAGCTGTCTCTTTTCTGGTTAGATTACTATTCACTGCTGCATTGCATAGAGACATGTTAATGAATATAGAATATAAAAACAAAACAAAAACCAGAAGGTTGATTTCCAATAAATTTACCTAATTCACCAAGTTCATTTTCAAGAATGAGGTTATTAAGATGAGAGTACCCTGGATTTGTGCTTTTGTAGTATTCCCATTCCAGACCACTTAGAACGCTATATGATGTGTCATCATCACTTTCAGCCAGCTGTCACCTTGATTACTAAGAGAGGAGTCTTTCAGACAGAGGACCCCAGGACAATCCACACCATAAACAACTTTATATGGCAGTAACCATCATGTAACAATTGCTGAGAATATTTTTCAAGCAGAAATTCTACTCTCAACCCATGAAAACCAGACTCCTAATCAATGACAACAGTGACAGCATTTCTCTTACAAAGAATTTACATGTGAAAATCCTCACTTATTTAAAGAACTTAAGAAAGCACTTGATAGAGGGGAATAAATTTACTTATAATTTTGTAAACCAACAGAAAGTCTTCTAGTTTTTCTCATCTGAACATGTCAGAATTTTATTCAAAAGATGAGACAAAAGCAAAATAAATGTTAATATGAATTGTCAGAACCACACCCAATCTACCATGGGGTGCTTGTTCCTTTTCTAGCTGAACCAGGGATTCAGCTTTTTCAATCTCCCAATATGAGATTTCTGAGGAGATTTTAATTCTTTTCTGTCCATTGTTTCAATACCCTGATAAAAGAGATAGGCCCATGAATCTTTCCCCACCTTGGTGGATTCATCTGTAGTTAATCTGTAGAAACAGAACTATACCAGTTTGACCAAGACTGCTTAACTATGATTCTAATATATCCCCAACAGAAAGCATTCACACATTTATACACACCAGAATGGGCTTGATGCTTGTCCTTCTCTTCTCAGTATAACCATCTTGAATAAAATATTCATTCCTGTCTACTCTCAATTTTTTGATTAAAATTTTATAAGAGACTAGTGCAGATCTCCCAAGTCCTATGACTGTGGTAACAGAACTGGCTGTGTTTTAGTTTAGCTGTGAATTTCTGTTTCTTGAGACAGTGTCTTATATATCCCAGACTGACTTTGAACAAACTTTATAGCTGAGAATGATCTTTTAGTTTTCTCATGAAAATCTACCTCAGAGTACTGATTAAAGGAATGTGCCACCATTCCTGGTTTCCCCTATGATGGGGATGAGAGTAGGGCTTTGTGAATAGTAGACAATCAAACTTTGTATTTTTAATTAATTAATTACTTAATTAATTTTACTCTACAGATTTTATTCCTTCACCTGTCCACCCTCCTACTGTTCTACATCCCTTACCTTCTCCCCACCCACTGTCTCCATGTGGAAGTCTACACCCCCCCACCCCAACTGACTGCTAAACTCCCTGGGGCCTCCAGTCTCTTGAGGATTCTTGTATCATCTCTGAATGAACACAGACCCACCACTCCTCTGCTGTATGTGTGTTGGGAGCCTCATATCAGCATTTGTATGCGGCATGGTTGGTGGTACAGTGCTTTAGAGATCTCCAGGATCCAGACTAATTGAGGTTGCTAGTCCTCCTACAGGGTCACCCTCTTCTCAGCTCTTTCACCCTTTCTCTAATTCAACCACAGGGAGCAGCTGCTTTTTCCATTGGTTGGGTACAAATATCTTCATGGGACTCTTTCACCTGCTTGTTGGGTCTTCCAGAGTGCAGTCATGCTGGGTCCCTTTTTGTGAGTGCCCCAGTAGCCTCAGTAATAGTGTCAGGCCTTGGGACCTCCCCTTGAGCTGGATCCCACTTTGGATCCTGTCACCGGAACTTCTTTTCCTCAGGCTCCTTTCCATTTCCATCCCTGTAATTCTTTTAGATAGGAACAATTATGGGTCAGAGTTTTGACTGTGGGATGCCCCCATACTCCACCCTCAATTCATGTCCTGTTTTCCTGCTGGAGGTGGGGTCTAGAAGTTCCCTTCTCCTTACTGTCTGGCATTTCATTTACGGTCCCTCCCTTTGAGTAGAATATTTTAAAATAAAAATATTTTAAAACTTCTTTCTCAAAATATCATTAGGAGATTTCCCAGCTGAATTTGAGAAACGTTTAAGCTGAGAAAAAACTACAAATATGATGTCAGAATTATTGTGTCTAGGGGCAAGTAGAGGATAGGGAAGGCAATTATTTCTATATCCTTCGAGTGCTAATTGTGTTTATAGGTGGGGAGATTAAAAAAAAAAAAAAAACGGTTAAAAGATCTTTTAAATTAAACCACAAGCATTTCATACCTTCAGCTCTGTTGAATTAAAATCATCACAGCAGGACTTTTTAAACATTACTAAACCTC
>LR750572.1:153942-175057 GCA_902729485.2 Mus minutoides
GCCCAGGGGGTACTAGTTAGTTCATGGTTATTCTTCCACCTATAGGGTTGAAGACCCCTTTAGCTCCTTGGGTACTTTCTCTAGCTCCTTCTTCCTTGGGAACCCTGTGTTCCATCTAAAAGCTGACCGTGAGCTTCCGCCTCCATGTTTGCCAGGGATTGGTATGTTTTCCCCCGAGACCGCTATATCCGGGCCCTAAAAGGCCATTTTTAATTAAAAACACTGTATAAAGACTTATAAGTTCTTAAAATGGGTAGGATATTTAGGTAAGATAGAAAAGTAGGATAGAGAGTCAGGTCTTAAAGAAATTGCATGAAGGCTATAAAACTATTATAAGGAAAAACCTATTGGCAAAAGAGAAGCTCAAATACTTATTCCTCCATAATAAGAGGAACTAGAGCTGCTTGAAGCCAATAGTGGAGGTGCTCCTTATATCCTGTACACCAGTGTGTAGAGATTAAGATGCTAAAAAGGTATGTGATAGATGAAGTTAAGAATGTCAGGTAACAGGTGGAACATGCACCAGAGAGCTCGAGTTTGAAAAGCCCACATGGTGCATGTCACAAAAGCAGCCCACCCTATATTTCTTACAGATTTTTCTTTTTTAGCTACAATGGTACCTTTTTACAGTGTTCATATCTGCTTTCCATTCCTTGGGTAAGTTATGTGCCTTAATGAATTGTTCACTTCTTTTGCACTGTGTCTCTGCTCCAATGCTTGTAGGGCACAACATCCCAGACATTCTCAGAGGCATTCCCTAAATCCCAATATCCACTCCTAGTACTTCCTTTTCTTAAAATTTTGGTCCATGTTAGTGATAAGAATTAAACTCTTCCTAATCTATGTCTAAGGCTTCCTTCTTTTACCTTGCCAGTATAAACGCTAATACATTTCGACTATTTACAAGCATGGACTACCAATTCAATCAAAGTACTAAGGCTGTTTACTCAAGCATTATCCACAGCTGCAGGTACACTATTGATCATACGTTGTTTGATCTACACATACTCCTGTCACAGTGTCAGTTACTTTGATCACAGGAAGAACCTTACACAAACTTTTGAGGATATGATTGATGGCTATACTGGAGATTTCCATTTGTTTGAAGATAATCCTATTATCAGCATTTAAAGGAGCTAATTAACACTGTCATTTTGACAATACTTAACACAATATTATCTCCTGAAATATTTACAGAATCCACAACCAGTGAATCAACAAACAGCAACATAGCTTCATTTTCCTATGTCTAAATCTTGAATTGAAAGCTAGAAGATTTAAATATGATAAGATGAGTGTAAAATAATTTTTAATTGATGTGAGTTCTTATTGAAAGCTATGTAATACCTATTCTATCTAATTGCAGTCAGGTCATTCCGTGTCTAGAGATACCAACTTGAGGATCACTCAGTAGCCAACTGGCTGGCTAGTGAAAGACTAGTAACTAGAGGTGTAATCAGCATGCCTATAAGACGGGATCATCTACTAGTGAAGAAATTGACCTACAGGAAGAGCAAAGCAAGTGTGAGGTGCAAAACTGGTAAACTTGTTAGTAATATATATTAAGCTTATGGCCTGCCAGATTTAAAAAAAAAAGCATATTGATCAAAAATGGTTTATGGCAAGGTCAATGGAAGAAAAATGGAAGTTAATTTTAAAATAATATAAAGAAGAAAACAACAGAGGTAGGAAGTATGGAGAAACAACAGAACGCACACACACACACACACACACACACACACACACACACACACACACCAACAAAAACAAAAACAAAAACAAAATCAAGAACAACAAAACAAAAAGTGATCCTGAGAACTAGGCTCAGGGGGATTCCCAGCAGATTTGCAGGCAACTGAACTCTAGTGCTTATAGTCTTCCAAGTCCAGTATGCAAATGCCTTTGTTTTACATTGCTGGATGTGTGTACAGCTTAGAAATAATTTTCCTCTATGGAAACATAGTAATATTAAGCATTTCAGAACCCAGGAGAGAGTTTTAACCATCAATTCTTTAACCACACGTAACATCACCAAGCAGTTGTCTGTTCTTTCTCACAGGATCCCAATGCTTGTTTTGTCCTTGGCAATTGATAGGAAGTTTGATTCTTAGCACATGCAATTTGCTTGATGACTATTCTGACATTTATTTCTTTCTTATTATGAAAAGAAAACGTACAATGGGCTGGGTATATTGGCACATGCCTTTATCCCAGTACTGAGATAGCAGAAGAAAGTAGGTGGATCTCTGTGAAGTTTGTGGCCAGCATGGTCTACAAGGTGGTTTCCAAGAATACATCCATGGCTGATGGCTGTTCGCCAAAGAAACCCTGACTCAATGACACTCTGCCCCAGCAACCCACCCCTCAAATGGAGCTAAGAATGGCAGGAAGGCTGTTAATTTTCCCTAACACAGTCATAAAAAGTAATATAGTACAAACTCCCAATAAGACAGAAGATGTCCTAGTCGGCCATCACTGGGAAGAGAGGCCCCTTGGTAATGAAATCTTTATATGCCCCAATACAGGGGAAGGCCAAGGCCAAGAAGTAGGAATGGGTGGGCAGGGGAGCAGGAAGTGGGGAGGGGGGAGGGAGAAGGGGGAGGGGACTTTCGGAATAGCATTTGAAATGTAAATTAAGAAAATATATAATAAAACAATTGGAAAAAAAAGAATTTTATATGCCCCAGTAAAGGGAAACACCAGGGCTAAGAAGTGGGAGTGAGTGGTTAGGGGATCAGGGCAGGGGGAGGGTATAGGGGACTTTGGGGATAACATTTGAAATGTAAATGAAGAAAATAACTAATAAAAAAAGAAGAAAAATTCTCTGACTTACAGTCTATGGATTGATTGCCTTCTGTTTTCCTGGTAGAGTTCATCACCTGGAAAAGTGGAAAAGATGCAAAGCATGTCATACATTAAATGACATGACCCACCTACGTCTCAAGTGGTAAAAATATAGTAGAATGTCTCTATGTTCTCAGGAGGGCCTTTAGCGTTTTCTCCAATGTCTACAACACTTGACACAGTCAGATCTATAGGACATGGCTCCATAGAAACCTATCTAAGGGTTTTAAAGGAGGGAAATTTCACAAGGGAATTAAAAAAAAAAAAGAAGTTTCTGTTTCATAGACTTTATTATTCCTTGGGGTGAACAATCTCCATCCCTTTGTGACTAAATCAAGCCTGCTAAGCCAGCTCATCAGTCATGTTCAGAGAAACCTCTTGTGTCCTTGCACTTGGATAGCTGGCTAATCAGGCTCCTCCCTGCCGAGCCTTTCATCACACACTCTTTGTGACTGTGCATTTCACTGTATGGCAATTATTTTCCATATCTTCCCTGGAAGCAAAATGTTGGTCATAATGATCACTTCTATCTTGAACATCTTCTAGAACAGTGAGTAATAAATAGTAGTTTTCACTAATTTGGATGCACGTGATTAAATATACTAGTATCCACTGGTGCAGAATCAACCAAAAGAGATGTTCCCCAACTTGGAGAAATGACACCATTTAATTTGTTTAGCCATGATGTATTGTATTATGCTAAATGAAAATGATACAAAGTGCTTGTTTATACTTTAAATTTATTATATCGGAAGATAACCATAAAAGATAATAACTTGCTAAGAATATTTTGTGATCCTAGCTAGGGCTTTACCCTGTCATCATCACATATCTTGAAAAGAAGAGATAGAAATATTAAATATGTAATATGCAAGCATTAAATGATAGGCTGGGATGATTAGGGGTTTACCTGTTTACTTCACCTACTTTCAGCTTTTTCTGCTTCTAAAACCAACCAGCTAAAAATTTTATGTATATAGATATAGTTTACTAAAATATAGGGCAATTCTATCTTCTTGTTCTATATGATCTAAACTAGCATTTTATTCTGACTCATTACTATGCTAACAAATATTCTCCTCTTTTTTTTTTTTTTTTTAAATGACCGGTGCCACATCTTCATTTATTTAGTTTCCGGTACTGTTGTGAACCCTTGATTTTTATTCAGAAATTGTAAAGGGAAAATTGATATAACAAATCTTGTCATTAATTTCTGGAGTACTTCTGCACCAAATCCCTACACATTTGGCTACGCTCTCAGAAGAATTAGGTGCATGTCTTCCAAAGTTTTCACCAGTCTTTGTTAAATAATTTGATTGCAACAGGTTAAGAATGCCTTAAGGGTGATGCTGTCTAATTCCTTTCTTTCCTTGAACTTTACAAAGTTCTTCACCTTAAAAATGAGTACATGACTTCCGTATTTCTCTAATGTGTCTAGATATTTATGGAAAATGTATGGCAATAAAGCACAGAAGACAACTAGTGGGTTCCTACCTTGGTACCCTTGTTCACAGCATGGAGATGCAGTTACTCTTCAGTAAAGCAGTGATGAATGATGGATAGAGAGGGCAGACCTTTGTTGCTTGCACTCTGTGCAAGAGGTAATTTCCCTCTTCCCTCTACCTTCTCCTGTGTTCTGACTTGTTAGTGGCTAGGTATGCATAGAGATGGAGGGAAAGCTCTGGGATGGAAAGACTGGGGATGCTGAAGCTAATAGCTTGACAGTGGTACAATCTTTTCCTGTGAGAAACTGCCTGGCTCTGCACTTATCACATACTGACAGTGAGCAGACACCCTACAGCTGTCTCTATCAGCCACATCTTTTCAAAAATAATATTGTTTCAGTAGTTAAGTTTTAAAAATGCTTAACTTTTTTCTCAGTTTGAACTTTTTGACCTATTTTTGCATTATATCTTTTCAAACAAATTTCCTGTCAAGTTACAGTTTACATTATATTCACTTTTAACAAGTGTCATTGCCTGTGACTAATCCAGAGATAATTACAGTGCCAATCCTATTGACAAAATCGAAACACCGAAATGGAAAAAGCCTACATTTCCACTCTCTTTTCCTAATAATATTAACCTGTCACTCCAGAGCTATATCAAAAATTCCCTGGATTCCTTCCTTAAATCAAATTGCCCAAAGCCCTAAGAAATCACATTTTCATAAGCAACTTAGTCAGGCTACATCTACACGCCTCAGGAGTGAGATTACCACATTGCTTCCATCCCCAACTTCTCTCATGTGATATTAAAAACTTTGAAAACTGGATTATATAGGTCCACATCCCCAAGATTTAGAGGTTCTCCTAATTAGCTTCTCATGCTCTGCTTAACATGGAAACTACTCAGTTTCCATTTCAAAGGCACCATGATGGAAATGTGCATGTCTCTTATTTAAGAACCCCAACACTTGTATCTGCAGTTTTTTCCATATAAAACTTAGCATTATGGAGAAAAAAAAAAGAGCAGGTGAGAGAGCTATAAACATGAAGAATTTTCAAGAGATGGAGAAAAACATTCATGAAACAATTTACACCTTGCTACCTCATTTGAATTTTAATAGGCAAACTTCTACAATAGTCGCATGCTGGAAGGAAATATTGAGTGAAAAAAAGTCACAGAAGACATTACCAGATAATTATCATAAAATTTAAAATGCATATTCCATTGTACATATACAGTGCTTTAAAAGAAATCATAGCATCATAAAAAATGCCAAGGTTAGAACAGAAATGCTGTATCAAATGTGAGATACAAGTTTTAGTATCTGGATAAGAACATTTCTTTAGCATTATATATGAAAGAACTTTCAATGATATGGGTAATGATACAGCATTAAGTTTCAAATCAAATGCAATAATGTAATGTTTTATAAAATATGGTACAATGTGGAATAGTTTCCTCTAAGTTCTTAAGAGGGTACCTAAGATAGAAAAAATAAAAAGAAATCCAGAGAAGAAGAGGGAGAGAAGTAAATATCAAAACCATTTTCAATCTTTTAAGTAATACGAGTATCAGTCAATAGCCTACGTTCTATGTAAGACCATTTGAATATCTGTGAAATCCTTTTGGCAGCTGGTTGAACTGCTAACAATAGGTATCTAAGCACATAGAAAGAACACAATGTCCAAACAAACCTAAAAGCAAATTAAAACTCAACATCCCTACAGTGAGCTTTGACTATATGTCAGGACTAGGCAGTTACCTGCAGCATTATTATGTTGCACATGTAATTAGTTCAATGAAAATATGTGTTAAACATTTGTGTATTCATAGTAATGTTTTTTTTATTTAGAAACAACATTTGATTTATTAAGCATTTGAAAATTAGAAGGCAAGTTTTAATCACAGACTGTGTATTAAAACCTTGAAAGAAAGTTCACAGAAAAAATGGTAAGACTTCAAAATTACAAATAAGTAGAAAGATCTTCTACCTCAGAAAGACATGGATGAGCTAGAGAAATGATTCAGAGAGTAAACATACTGGCCATGCAAGCTAAGCCTGATTTTCAACCCGTAAAAGAAAGCTATGTAAAAGCTAAGAATGGTCATGCAGTCCTATGCCCCAGCACTGTAGGGGCAGAGCTGGGCTGAACCCAATAGGTGGCTGGACTGAAGAATATGCAAAATGTTGAGCTTCAAATTCAGAGATCTTGTTTGAATAAAGTAAGATTCACTGAGATAAAGAAAGACACCATTCTCCTCTGACTGCTACATGAATGTGCATCCACACAGTGATATGCACACACCCTGAACACACAAGGAAAGAAAAACTGAAACAATGGAGAAATGAAGGAAAAAGTGAAGTAGAAATGAAAGAACCAATTAGAAACCACAACACCAATAACACATTATTTTATCATTGTTATTCCTAAGGATCAGAAAGTGGAATGATAATTAGTAAATATATTGAGACTAAAAATCTGTATGTCTTTGATTGGAAAATTAATTGGTATGGCCATTTTAGGCATCTCACAAAATGTAAATATATACTAACATTTTACCTAATTTTTACTTTCTATGATTCATTATACACATGTATATATTCTATACAGGAATTATGAATACCTAAGATAAACATACTAAACAGCAGGTTCAAATACATATAGTTAAATAGAAGAAGAAGAACTTTAAAAACAATGAAGAGGAAATGGTCTACTGTGCATGTGTCTATGCTTAGTAAACATAATGGGAATAAGACATGAAGTTGCACACACAGATTTCTCTACATAACCATGCATTCTGGGATGCTTATAACTTCATAGAATATTCCTGGAAATTTTGATATACAAGTATCCATATATGTATGTGCTTCGAGTCTGGGAGTCCAAAGTCTACACCACTTTACTAAGTTCTCAATGTTTATGTCTATATTGACCAAGTAATGAGGTTTTCCTGTGTTCATTATTATTTAAACAATGCAGTCGTGTTATATATATTCTCAATATATATTGAGAATTTATATTGCTGTTAGCTTTTGCTTTTTTTTTATATTTTGTAAACTAGTGTGGACAAATATTTACTTAGAATTTATATCCCCATATTTTCCCTTAACCTCTCAAATTCCAAATCAAATTCATGATGTCTTCTATAATTATTAGTTTTTACATACACACATACACACAAAAAAAACACACACACAAACACATGCTCTGATGGATAGATTAGATATAGAAAGATGATAATCAGACTGATAGATGAAAAATAGATAGACAGATAAAATCCTGAGTTTATTGCTACTCATATGTACATGTGTGTAGGGCTAACAATACAGTACTTTACTACCTACCAGGATATCTATCTTTAGCACTTCAGCTAGAGGTGAGACCTTTAAAATATCTCATATCTTCATTGGCATGTTGGCTGGTGCCGCCTTTATACAGTTCTTGCTTGTACAAACATATTGTTGAGTTTTCACTGGTATAGCATCCTTACCACTTCTAGGAATCACAACTTGGAGCAGGCATCCTAGTCCTGTGGTTTTAATAACCTTTGTACCCCTCCTCTGCAATGTTCCGTGACCTGTAAGTACGGAGGTTGCATTGTAAATGTATCCTTGCTAAAATCTTACCAAATATAAACCTCATTCATTCCCCTCACTCAAGTTGAAACCTCAAATCTTCCCAATTCAAGCGATTTCTGGATTTTCTTCATATTTGGACTATTCTATCTCTTCTTCTGAATTTCATGGCTCATATTCAATCTGGAATTTAAGCACTAACTTTCCCAGGTCTCTCATTTACCTGTTTATCCTACAGATCCTGGGGCTTCTCAGTCTTCAGAGACAGGGAAAGAAATTTCTTTCTGTATAACTCTTTATGTACATTTCCTGTGGGATCTGCCTCTTTAGAGAACTCAGGATGATGCAATACCTAAGAAAATTTTGCTACATTCTTATTGCTTAAAGATGTGACAGAACAGAACACAATTAATCCCTTAAGGAAAGTAAGCAAAGCATTCCCAATATGTGCCATACCTCCCATTGTTCCTTTGTCCAGGATTTATATAATTTTCAGGAGAAAATGACATAATTTAAAACAAAATAAACTGTGTCCCTCTTTCACGATATTCCCTGAACCTTAGGTGTAAGGATTGCATTGCAGTTATAACAAATGACATTATACAATTCATTCTTCTACACCATATTGTGGCCAATCCACTATCAATTATTCTTTGCATTTTGACCACCTTTGTGGACTATGGTAATAGACTGTGACTACTGAAATAAAAAATATTCTTTGATTAGGGGTGAGATGTACTTATCTGAATTTATAAAGAAAATTATTTAGAATATATGTATACATTATATTGATTAACTTTGTTATCTGTATGTATATATGTATACATGTGTATATGTATGTGTGTATGTATATATATATATATATATATATATATATATATATGTCATACACACACACACACACACACACACACACACACACACACACACACATATATATATATGCATGCATGTACACATATATAAAATTTTATGCAGTTTACATACCTCCTCCTGGTCTTTCCCTTCACACTGTCCATCCCACCTTTCCTTTATCCTCAGAGAGGAAGGACCTCCCTTAGTTAGTTCCCTCACCCTGGCACATCAAGTCTGTACAGGATTAGGCACACCTACCACTGAGGACAGAACAGGTAGGGTAACCTATTACACAAACATGCACCAGCTTTAGGCATAGTTCCCACTCCAGTTGTTTGGTGACCCACACGCAGACAGGGCAACACATCTGCTGCATATATGCAGGAGTCCTTGATCTAGCCTGTGTATACTGTTTGGATGGTACTTGTGAGAGACGCCAAGGATCCATGTTAGTTTACTTTCTTGGTCTTCCTTTGGAGTTCCTATCCTATTGGGGACCTCACCTCTTCTCACACTTCCATATGAGTTCCTGAACTCATGAAGAGGTGTGGGCCCCAATAGGATAGGAACTCCACAGATGGGTCATTTTGATTTGCATTTGCCTGATCACTAAGGACCTTAAACATTTATTTGAATGCTTCTCAACAATTCAAGTTTCCTCTGCTGAGAATTCTCTGTTTATCTCTTTTCCTCCTTTTTAAAATTGGGTTATTTATTTGGGTTGTTTGTGTCTAAATTCATGAGATCTTTATATATTTGGATATTAGGTCTATGTTGGATGTAGGGATGGTGAAGATCCTTTCGCAGTCTGTAGGCTGGCACTATCATGTTATCCCACCATTATCCCCTTTGCCATAAAGGGGCTTTTTGGTTTCATGAGGTTTCATAATCAATTGTTGATCTTAAGAGCCTGAGGCATTCATTGGTGTTCTGATCAGGAATATTTTTTTTTTTCTTTATATCAGAGAGTTCAAAGTTTCCCTCTACTTCCTTTTCCATTAGATGTAGTGTATCTGTTTTCACATTGAGATCTTTGATCCACTTGGATTTGAGTTTTATGCAGGGTAATCAATATGAATCATTTTACAGTTTTCTACATACAGACATCCAGTTAGACAGGCAACATTTGTTGAAGGTGCTTCTTTTTTATTTCACTGTATGGTTTACACTTCTTTATAAATAATCAAGTGACCATAGGCATGTGATATTAATTCAGGGTTTCTGATTCAATTTTATTGACCAACCCATCTCTTCCTAGACTAATACCATGAAACTTTTATTACTATTGCTCTGTAGTACAGCTTGCGGATAGACATGATGATACCTCCAGAAGTTATTTTATTTTTCAGGATTGTAGTAGCTCTCCTGCTATTTTTTGTTTTTCTATATGCAGTTGATAATTGCAATTTCAAGATCTGCAAAGAATTGTTTTGGAATTTTGACTAGAATTGCATTGAATCTCTACATTGCTTTTTCTAAGATGGCCATTTTCCTTTGATTAATCTTACTGATTAATGGCCATGAGAGACCTTTTCAACTTCTGATATCTTCCTAAATTTCTGTTGTCAACAATTTGAAGTTATTGTCATACTGGTCTTTTACTTGCTTGGTTAGAGTCATACCTAGATTTTTTTTTTTTAATTACTCAAGGCAATTATAAAAAGTATTGTTCCTGAATTTTTTTCATGGCTCATCTATCAATTGTAGAAAAGAGAGCTATTGATTGATTGATTGATTGTTTGTTTGTTTTGTTAATGTTGTGTCCAACCATTTTGCTGAAGTTCTTCTCCGCTGTAGGAATTCTCTGCTAGAATTTTTGGGGTTGCTTATGTTTACTATCAAACTATCCATGAATAATGATACTTTGACTTCTCCCTTTCTAATTTGCACCCTCCATGTCTTCTAGTTGTCTTATTTCGAAATTCGAGTATTATAGTGAATAAAGAGAGTGGGCAGCTATGTATTGCCCTTGATTTTATTGAAATTGCCTTACATTTCCTTTCACATAATTTGTTGTTTGCTACTGGTTTGGTGTATTGATTTTATTATATTTAAGTATGTGACATATCCAAAATCTCTCTAAACTTTTTTTTTTTAAGTTTTTTAAATGGGTGTTGGATTTTATCAAAGGCTTTTTTAAAATCATCAAATGAAATGATAATGTGAGGGTTTTTTTGGTTGTTGTTGTTGATGATTTTTTTTTTCAGTTTGTTTATATGGTGGGTTATGTTCATGGATTTCCATATAGTGAAACATCCCTGTATCCATGAGATGGAGCCTACATGATCACAGTGGATAATTTTCCTTTGTGTTTCTAGACTTGATGTGCTGTATTTTACTGATTTTTTTTTCCTTTTTTACATAAATGTTCATAAGAGTAATTGGTCTGAAATTTTGTTTCTCTTTTTGAGTATTTTCGTGTTTTAGGGTGACCCTGGCTTCAAAGAATGAACTTGGCAGTGTTCCTTCTGTTTTTATTTTCTGGAATGTTTTGAGGAATAATGGTAATAGCTCCTCTTTGAAAATCTGGTAGATTTCTGCACTAAAACCATCTGGTCTTTGACTGTTTTTGGTTGGGAGACTTCTTATGATTCTTTAGGGGATATAGGTCCATTTAAATAGTTTACATGACCTTGATTTAACTTTGCTAAGTGGTACCTATCTAGAAAAATTGTTCACTTCATTAAGATGTTCCAATTATTATCTTCCTTCGGAGCTCAGCAGAAGCTGCTAAGGCCTCCAGAGTGCTCTCCACACTGCAGGACCTCGGGATCACCTCAGGATCACAAGTGAATGGAACACAAAATCAGTTCCCAAGAATTCCAGATGGTCTTCTGAGGGCCGGGACAGGAACAAAGGAACCCCACGCGACCAGAGGTTGGGATCCATTCAGATTGGGGACAGCCCTGCCATCTTCTTCATGAACCCAGCCTAGGGCATTTGGGCACAAAAGTACTCTACTCACTGCAGGACCCTAGGGCACCTAGGACCTCCTGATCACCTGAGAGCACGTGGGCAATAGAAGCAACAAAGCTTCTTGACCAGCCTTCCATCTGGACTTCATCTTTAGCCAGGAGGCTGAGCTGAGACCCAGAACCCTGGGCACATTTCTTGCCAGAGGACAGGAGTGGGGAGGAGTTCTGACCCCAGAACTCAGGAGGTGGATCAGAGCTCCAGACTGCTGGACACCTGCCCTGCAAGAGGTGTCCTTGCCTTCAGAGATTGCTTTGACCACTGGAACTCAGGTGAGAGTTGAACTCCCAGGAGTGCTAACAGAGGCTAACAGAATCACAGGAGGATCAAGCACCAACCAGAGACAGCATGAATATGAATACCAGAGATTTTCAGATGGTAAAAGGCAAATGTAAGAATCTTTCTAACAGAAACCAAGAACACTAGGCATTATCAGAAACCAGGATGCTCCCCCCCCCCAAACACACACAACGAATCCTGGATACCTCAACACACCCAAAAAGCAAGACCCAGATTTAAAATCATATTTCATGATGGTGGTAGATGATTTTAAGGACATTAATAACTCACTTGAAATACAGGAGAACACTGTGAAACAGATCGAAACCCTTAAAGAGGAAGCACAAAAATCCTATAAGGAATTATAGGAGAATACTGCTAAACAAGTAGAAGCCCTTAAAGAGGAAACACAAAAATCCCTAAAGGAATTATAAGAGAATACAGCTAAACAGGTAGAAATCCTTAAAGAACTACAGGCAAACACTGCTAAACAGGTAGAAGAAACACAAAAATCCCTTAAAGAATTACAGGAAAACACAACTAAACAGGCGATGGAATTTAACAAAACCATCCAAGATATGAAAATGAAAGCAGAAACAATGAAGAAAACCCAAAGAGAGACAACTCTGGAGATAGAAACAATACGAAAAAAAATCAGGAACCATAGATGTGAGCATCAACAACAAAATACAAGAGATGGAAGACAGAACCTCAGCGGCAGAAGATTCCATAGGGAACATGGACACAACAATCAAAGAAAATGCAAAATGCAAAAAGATGTTTGCAAACATCCAGGAAATACAGGACACAAAGAGAAGACCAAACCTATGGCTAATAGGAGTAGAAGAGAATGAAGATTTTTAAATTAAATGGCCAGCAAATATCTTCAACTAAATTATAGAAGACAACTTCCCATACCTAAAGAAAGAGATTCCCATGAACATACAAGAAGCCTACAGAACTCCAAATAGACTGTACCAGAAAAGAAATTCCTCCCTACTCATAATAATCAGAACAACAAATGCACTAAATAAAGACAGAATATTAAAAGCAATAAGGGAAAACGGTCAAGTAACATATAAAGGCAGACCTATTAGAGTTACTCCAGACTTCTCACCAGACACTATGAAAGCCAGAAGATCCTGGACAGAAGTTATACAGACACTAAGAGAACACAAATGCCAGCCCAGGTTACTATACCCAGCAAATCTTTCAATTACCATAGATGGAGAAACCAAAGTATTCCATGACAAAACCAAATTCACACAATATCTTTCCACGAATTCAGCTTTACAAAGGATAATAAAGGGAAAACACCAACACAAAGATGGAAATTACACTCTACAAACAGGACCCAATGTTTTGCTGCTTATAGGAAACCAACTTCAGTGATAAAGACAGACACTACCTCAGAGTAAAAGGCTGGAAAACAATTTTCCAAGCAAATGTTCCTAAGAAACAAGCTGGAGTAGTCATTCTACTATCGAATAAAGTTGACTTCCAACCTAAAGTTATCAAAAGGACAAGAAGTGAAACTTCATACTCATCAAAGGTGAAATCTACCAATATGAACTCTCAATTCTAAATATCTATGCTCCAAATGCAGGGCCAGCCACATTCACTAAAGAAACTTTAGTAAAGCTCAACGCACACATTGCACCTCACACAATAATAGTGGAAGACTTCAACACTCCACTCTCACCAATGGACAGATCCTCGAAACCGAAACTAAACAGAGACACATGGACACTAACAGAAGTTATGAAACAAATGGATTTAACAGATATCTACAGAACTTTTTATGCTAAAACAAAAGGTAATATCTTTTTCTCAGCACTTCGTGGCTGAGAAGCACTTGAAAAATTGTTCAACATCTTTAATCATCAGGGAAATGCAAATCAAAACAACCCTGAGATTCTATCTCACACCAGTCAGAATCTCTAGGATCAAAAATTCATTTGAAAGCAGATGCTGGAGAGGATGTGGAGAAAGAGAAACACTCCTCTATTGCTGGTGGGATTACAAGCTGGTACAACCACTCTGAAAATCAGTCTGGCCGTTCCTCAGAAAAATGGACATAGTACTACCAATTGATCCAGCAATACCTCTCCTGGGCATATACCCAGAAGATGTTCTAACCGGTAATAAGGACACATGCTCCACTATGTTTATAGCAGCCCTATTTATAATAGCCAGAATCTTGAAAGATCCCAGATGTCCCTCAACAGAGAAATGGATACAGAAAATGTGGTACATTTACACAATGGAGTACTACTCAGCTATTAAAAACAATGAATTTATGAAATTCTTGGGCAAATGGATGTATCTGGAGGATATCATCCTGAGTGAGGTAACCCAATCACAAAAGAAGTCACCTGATATGCACTCACTGAAAAGTGGATATTAGCCCAGAAACCTAGAATACCCAAGATATAACTTCCAAAACACAAGAAAATCAAGAAGGAAGACCAGTTTGTAGATACTTCTTTCTTCCCTAGATTAGGGAATAAAATATCCATGGAAGGAGTTTCAGAGACAAATTTTGGAGCTAAGATGAAAGGATGGGCCATCTAGAGACGTCACACCCGGGGGTCTATCCCATAAGTAACCACCAAATGCAGACACTACTGCATATGCCAGCAAGATTTTGCTTAAATGACCCTGATACAGCTGTCTCCTATGAGGCTTTGCCAGTGCCTGGCAAATACAAAAGTGGATGCTCACAGTCATCTATAGGATGGAACACAGGTTCCCCAATGTAGGAGCTAGAGAAATTACCCAGGAGCTGAAGGGGTCTGCAACCCTATAGGTGGAACAACAATATGAACTAATCAGTACCCCCAGAGCACCTGTCTCTAGCTGCATATGTAGCAGGAGAGGTCCCTTGGTCTAGTAAACTTTATATGCCCTAGTATAGGGGAACGCCAGGGCCAAGAAGTGAGAGTGGGTTGGTAGGGAAGCAGGGCAGAGGGAAGGTATAGGGGGCTTTTGGGATAGCATTTGAAATGGAAATGAAGAATATATCTAATAAAAAAAATTAAAGATGTTCCAATTATATAGAGCCAAGGATTCTGAAGCAATACTAATAATTTTTTGAGTTTCCCCTTTGTGTGTTATTTTTTCTCCCCTTTCGTTTTTGATTTTGTTTATCTGGATACTATCTCTTTGCCTTTTGATTTGTCTAAGGGTTTGTTTATCTTGCTTATTTTTGCAGAGAAATAGTTTTGTTTTCTTTTATTTATTCTTTCTATTTTTCTTTGTTTATAAGTGGTTGATCTTAGTCCTAACTTTGAATATTTCCTACCTTTTACTCCTCCTTTGTGTATTTGCTTCTTTTTTTTTTCCCTAGAACTTTCATATGTCCTTTTAAGTTGCTGTTATGCAAGCTTTCTAATTTTATTAGGGAGGGACTTAGTGCTATGAACTTTCCTCTTTGCACTGCTTTCATAGTTCCTTAAATTTGGGTATTTTATCCCTTCATTTTCATTGAATTTTAATAAGTTTTCAATTTATTCCTCTATTTCTTCCCTCACCCAGAGATCATTGAGGAGAGGGAGTTGTGCAGTTTTCATAAGTGTGTAGGCTTTCTGATGTTTCTGTTGTTGATGTCAAGCTTTAATCCAAGGTGATCTAAAGAATACAAGACATTATTTCAACTGCATTGCATATTTTCAAGCTTGCTTTGTGACCAATTATATGGTCAATTTTTTGAGAAGGATTCATAATGTGCTGTGAAGAAAGTATATTCTTTTCCGTCTGTGTGTCATATTCTATAGATGTCTTTTAGGTCCATTTGATTCATAATACTGGTTAGGTTTATAATTTTTCTTTTTATTTTCTTGTCTGCCAGTTGGTAAGTGAGGGATGTTGAAGTCTTTCACTATTAACCTGTGGGTTTTGATGTGTGATTTAAGCTTTAGCAATGTTTCCTTTACAAGTGTGGGTGCCTTGAGTTTGGGGCAAAGTTGTTCAGCATTGAGATATTATCTTGGTAGGCTTTTCTTTGATGAATATGAAGTGTTCTTCTCTGTCTCTTTTTGATTAATTTCAATTGAAAGTCATTTTTCTTATGTATTTGAATGTCTTCTACTCCAGCTTGTGTCTGTTTGCTTGGAAATTTTTTTCTAGTCCTTTACTCTGAGGTAATGTCTATCTTTATTGCTGAGGTGGGGTCCATGTATGCAGCAGAATGATGGATCCTTTTTAATGTCCATTCTGTTAATCTGTGCTTTTTCTTGGGAAATTGTATCCGTTGATGATGAGAGATTTTGATGATCAGTGATTGCTAATTCTTGGTAGTTTGAAGTTAGTAGTGTTTTGTGTATGTGTGTTTGGATGTGCTTCCCTTGTTTTTCTGGAATGGAGTGACATATTTCCTCGATTTTCACCAATATAACATTTTAATTATGGTTAGATTGTTTTCCTTCTAGTGTTTTCTATAGGGCTGGATTTGTGGTTAGATATTGTTTAAATTTATTTTTGTGAAGAAATATATTGTTTTCTCCATCTGTGGTGACTGAGAATTTTGCTAGGTAGTAGTCTAGGTTGACATCTGTGGTTTGCTTTAGAGGCTGTGAGATATTTGTCCACGCCTTTCTAGCTTTAAAAGTCGTCTTGTACAGAAGTGGATGCTCACAGTCATCTATATGATGGGACACAGAGCCCACAATGAAGAACCTAGAGATAGAACCCCAGGAGCTGAAGGAGTCTGCAACCCTAGAAGAGGAACAACAATATGAACTAACCAGAACCCCCAGAACTCGTGTCTCTAGCTCCATATGTAGCAGAAGATGTCCTAGTTGGCCATCATTGGGAGGAGAGGCCCTTTGGTATTGCAATCTTTATATACCCCAATACAGGGGAACACCAGGGCCAAGAAGTGAGAGTGGGTGGCCAGGGGAACAGGGCGGGGAATGGGGGAGGAGGGAGGGAACTTTTGAGATAGCATTTGAAATGTAAATTAAGAAAATATCTAATAAAAATATTGAAAAAAATGTTGCTGTTGAGAAGTCAGTGTGGCTCTGATAGGTCTGCCTTTGTGTGTTTCCTGGCCTTTCTCCCTTGACACTTTTAATATTCTTTCTTGGTTCTGTAGATTTTGTATTTTGATTGTTATGTGTTGGGAGATTTTTCATTTCCTGTCCAGTGTAATTGGTGTTTTGAAAGCTTCTTGTATGTGCATAGGCATCACTTTAGGTTTGGTAAGTTTTCTGCTATGATTTTGTTGAAAACATCTTCTGGGCCTTAGAGCTAAGATTCTTTCCCTTCTTTTCTTCTTATTCTTTTTGTTTGTTTGTTTGTTTTTGTTTTTTTGTTTGTTTGTTTGTTTTTTGTTTTGTTTTGTTTTTGTTAAGTCTTTTCATGTTATTCCAGATTTCCTGGATGTTTTGTGTCTGGGATTTTTTGGATTTGACATTTTCCTTGACTGATGTATCTACTACTTCTATTATATTTTCTATGCCTGAGATTCTGTCTTACACCTCATGTTTTCTGTTGGTGATGCCTGCATCTGTTGTTCATGTTTCCTTCCCTAGGATTTCTGCCTCCAGTACTCCCTCGGCTTTTGTTGCCTTTATTGCTTCTCTTTCCACTTCATGTCTTGTAGAGTTTTATTTATTCCCTTTACCCAGTTAATTGAGCTTTTCTGAAGTACTTTAAGGAATTTATATGTTTTTTTCTTTAAAAACCTCTACTTGTTTGATTGTATTTTCCTGCATTTCCTTAAGGGAATTTTATTTCCTCTTTAAAGTCCTGTATTAAGATTAGATTTACTATTATTTTCTGGCATTTCAATAATATTAGGATAACCGTGCTCTGATGCTGTCATATTGCCCTGGCTTGTGTGTGTGTGTGTGTGTGTGTGTGTGTGTGTGTGTGTGTGTGTGTGCTCATTTTACAGCCATTAGGCATCAAGATGGCTTTAGTCCATGGGTGTTCTTTCTACAGTAAGTATTGAGAGGGGGCCCTAACCTTGATGATGCTAGTGTAGCAGGCTTCTGGTGGATATTTTTGGTATGTATACTTCTGTATCAGCAGATTTGATGAAGGTAGGCAGAGAAATCGTGGGACATTGGTGGTCTAGCTCAGATAGCAGGTTGCTTCTGGCAGCTGGCCATGCACCAGAATACGGAGCAGGCAGAGAGATGGGTGATGGAAATGAATCTAACTTTGTGGTTTTGCATCAAGAGGTCTGATCCTGCTGAAATTTCTTATGATGATTCTTTTGCTTCATGAACACTTTTCAAATATTGTTAGGTTTTAATAAGTTATAGACTCTCCTCAGAATCAAGAAGACAAACAGACCAATCTCAAAGCCAGACATTAAACAAAAAGAATATTTTGAACTCTTCTAAATATATTTAATCATTTAATTCTCTTTTACATACATGTTTATAAATGATGATAATTTTTCCTTGACTCAGTTTTGCAGAACCGATAGTAATAAAATTTTGTTTTGAATATTTTTACTTTTTTGCAATCAATATTTATTTGGTTTTCTTCACATGAGCCCTCCTATCTCAAAAGTATGGTATTTTTACACTTGGTTCCAATGCTTATTCACATTTCTATACCCTGAAAAGGTAACTACTATGTAAATGTGTGACTCTTATCTTTAAGTAGAATGAACTGTTTGGTCAGACAGTGCTTTTGAAGGCCTCTGAAATAAGATCCCTTATAGTTTTTTACCTTGTTTAGACTTAGAGTCATGATGTGTGTTCAAGGAGATTTTTTTTTTTTTGAACAGACTGCATATTCACTCAGCAATAATGAATTTAATTAGAAACAGTATCTTCAGGAGACACATTTTCAGGTGATTTTTCAGATCAATTCCAGAAAAAGGCTCATTTGAAGCTTCTTAACTCTCATAGTTTATTATTATACTATTGATTTGTCAGTCATTTTTAAGCCATTGCCTTCTGGCTGTAAGTAGAAGAAGCATCTTGCTGGCCATTCTTCCTTCTTCTTCATTTTCCGTAAATTACTGTTTCATTACAATCATAGCTTCATGTCTCAAACAGAGTGCAGAATACTGAGTTACAGGCAGGAAGGAAAACAGTGGAAAAATGAAAATATCTGTAACAAGCTCTTCCTAAACAATGGAGGATTTTATGAAATATTTACCTCAGGGCAAGTACTTTCCCACTAGCCCATTAATGCCCTAGAAAAAAATACACATAAGAAGAAATAAACAACATTTTAAATTATAATCCAGTCATATTCCTGACAGTAGTGGAAAGGGATTTTAAGGTTTGTGTCCATAAGGTTGAAACCCATCAAAACTTGTAAATATTTAGATTATTCATTTTCTTTACATATGCACTACTGTCTTCTCAATATCTAGAATCAAAAGGTAGTTATGAGGACTTATTTTTTTATACCTACTTGACTGAGCTATGAAGTCTCTCTCTATATATGATCAAATATGACTCTGTTTATTTCTAAGAGATATTAGATCATTAGGCTAATGTCTGGTTAATGAAATCTCTCTTCATGATGAGAATAGGCTTCAGTAAATCATTAACTTAATTTAGAATCTTTGTAGAATATTAACACATAAAATATTATAATATTTTAGCATTATATTATACTTTATTATACACAACCCAGGATATATAATAAAATATTATTTGTTTTATTATTTTCTGGAAATGGTTCTTAAGTCTAGAATAACTGTGACATAGTTTATTCACATACCCTTTTTTAATTAACATTTTAGATAGTAGAATTGTGCAAATTCAAATGAAAACTAAATTATATGTTCAATACATTTGCTGTTTAATAAATGATATTTCTTTTTTGTCTTGTAAGTTTAATCCCATGTCTTCAGGATTTAGAAAAGCAAAATAAAACAAACAAACAAAAAAGAATGAATAAACCCCAGTGTGCCTACAGCTAGGGACAATACTTTTATTGAAAGATAATACTTAAGTAAGTACCCAACCTTTTAAACACTATATATGGAATACAGAGTGCTCTATACTTTAACAAAAGTAAAAAAAAAAAAAAAAATGTGCCTTTACCTTACATTTTTACATTCAATATAGCACATTTGTATGGGTGCATATGTAAGCCATGTGTCTCATACACAGAAAGTAAAGTTTAGCACTGCAACAATGGTAACTGGAGAATAAACAGTAGTTTTTGTTGTTGTTTTAAATACAGTCTTAGTCAGATTGTTTGACTCAACATCCCATGAAGATGTCACCTGGCCTTGTAAGCCAAATAAAACCTATCATCCTTAAAATTTCTTTTTTTTCCCCTTTCCTTTCCTTTCCTTTCCTTTCCTTTCCTTTCCTTTCCTTTCCTTTCCTTTTCATTTGTATTGGTTATTTTATTTGTTTACATTTTAATTGTTCTGCCTTTCCTGGTTTCACCTCTTCGAGCCCCCTCTACCTCTACCTCTGTGATGGTACCCCCCCCGCCCCCCCACACACACATACCCACTCCCATCTCACTGCCTTAGTATGCTTCTATGCTGGAGCATTGAGCCTCCATAGGACCAAGGGCCTCCTCCCTCATTGGTGCCATATAAGGCAGAATTCTGGTACATCTGAGATTGGAGCCATTGGTCCCTCTATGTGTACTCTTTGGTTGGTAGTTTAGTTCCTGGGAGCTCTATGATGGGTGTCTTAGTCAGGGTTTCTATTCCTGCACAAACATCATGACCAAGAAGCAAGTTGGGGAGGAAAGGGTTTATTCGGCTTACACTTCCATACCAAGGAAGTCAGGACTGGAACTCACGCAGGTCAGAAGGCAGGAGCTGATGCAGAAGCCATGGAGGGATGTTCCTTACTGGCTTGCTTCTCCTGGCTTGCTCAGCCTGCTCTCTTATAGAACCCAAGACTGCCAGCCCAGAGATGGTCCCACCCACAAGCAGGTCAGAAACTCAGGAGCTGATGCAGAAGCCATGGAGGGATGTTCTTTACTGGCTTGCTTCTCCTGGCTTGCTTCTCCTGGCTTGCTCAGCCTGCTCTCTTATAGAACCCAAGACTGCCAGCCCAGAGATGGTCCCACCCACAAGGGGCCCTTGATCACTAATTGAGAAAATGCCTCACAGCTAGATCTCATGGAGGCATTTCCCCAACTGAAACTCCTTTTTCTGTGATAATTCCAGCTGTGTCAAGTTGACACAAACCTA
>LR750572.1:181347-263678 GCA_902729485.2 Mus minutoides
GTTTTCCTTTAATTCTTTAAGGGACTTTTGTGTTTCCTCTACCTATTTAGCAGTGTTTGCATGTAGTTCTTTAAGGTCTTCTACCTGTTTAGCAGTGTTCTCCTATGATTCATTGATGGACTTTTGTATTTCCTTTTTAGGGGCTTCTCCTTGCTTAGCCCTATTCTCCTATAATTCCTTGGGGGATTTTAGTACTTCTCCTTTAAGGGCTTCTACCTGTTTAGCAGTGTACTCCTGTATTTCTTTAAGTGAGTTATTAATACCCTTCTTAAAATCTTCTATCACCATCATGAGATATGATTTAAAATCAGCATCTTGCTTTTTGGGCATGTTGGGGTATCCAGGACTTGTTTCAGTGAGTGTATTGGTTTCTGATGATGCCCTGTGTTCTTGGTTACTGTTAGTGAGATTCTTACATTTTCCTTTCCCCACCTGGATATCTCTGATATTAATGTTCAAGCTGTCTCTGGTTGCAGCTTGATCCTCCTTTGATTCTGTTAGCCTCTGTAGGCATTCCTGAGACTCCAACTCTCACTTGAGTTCTAGTGGTCAGAACACTCTCTGCAGGCAAGCTCTTCTCTTTCTGAGCAGGTTTCCAGTGGATCTCTGATCCACTTCCTGAGTTCTAGGGTCAGAACCTCCCCAGAAGGCTGACTAACCTCTGACAAGGAATGTGCCCCGGGGTCTGGGTCTCAGCTCTGCCTACTGGCTGAGGTTGAAGGCCCTAAGGGACCCTGACCAAGAAGCTCTGTTAGCTTTTATCACCCATGTGTCCTCAGGTGATCAGAAGGTCCTAGGTGTGGTATGGGACCCATGATCCTGATGTGATCAGGAAGACCCGCAGAGTGGAAAATACTCCAGAGGCGTCCTCAGCCTCAGATGGGATCAATAGAAAGATTGTTGGGTGGCTCAGGCTGGAAGAGATCCCATTCTCTGGTAGGTCGGGGTTCCTTTGTCCCTCTTCCATCTACCACAAGACCCTCTGGGATTCTTGAATCAGGTGCTGAGTTCCACTCACCTGTGATCCTGACGTGATCCCCAGGTCCTGTTATGTGGATAGCACTCAGGAGGCCTCTGTAGCCTCTGCTGGGCTCAGAAGGAAGATGGCGCAGGTGGCCCTGGCTGGAAGAGATCCCAGCCTCTGTTAGGGCAGGGCCCTCTGTTCCTGTTCCTGTGATCCTGTGGTGATCCTGAGGTCCTGTGGCATGGAGAGCACTCCTGAGGCCTTAGCAGCTTTTGCTGGCATCAGAAGGAAGATGGCATGCCTGGGTGGTCCTGGCTGGAAGAGATCCCAGCCTCTGGTCAGGAGGGGTTCCTTTGTCACTGTTCCTGCTGTCACAAGACCCTTCGCGATTCTTGAAGCTGAAGTTGCATTCCACTTATCTGTGATTCCAAGGTGATCCTGAGGTCCTGTGGTGTGGAGGCCTCAGCAGTCTTCGCTGGGCTCAGAAGGAAGATCTGTCCTCTGTTTTCTACACTGAACTCTGTTTTATTGATAGCTTATGTGGCAAAAGTCACCACCACCAACTAATGCACTGTTGATTCTTCAGCAACTACTTTTCCTTTTTTCTGAGCAAAGCTAAGCAGCTTGTAGCTGTATCCATGCATATATGGCAGGAATGTTGCTATAATAAATGGAGATTCAAAGCTTAGATTTATATATCGTTACATTAAGAAGTGTGTTTATTTTGATGGTGTTTTCTTAGACCCTTTTTTTTTTATCACTAACTGTACTTATACTGTTTATTTCTTTTGGTGGATCTTGATGTGTTTATAATTGTCAAATGACTTCTAGCTTCCTTATAAAGAAGGCTTTGTAGTCATAAATACACTTGGTCCATTTTATTTCTGTTGGAATATTTTATTTGTGCTTCAATTTAATAGACAGTTTCACTGGGTAGAATATTCTAACTTGGCAGTATGTGCTTTGGATTTCCACCTCTTTCTGTTCAACAAACAGCTGTTAGTCTGGTGGGTTTACCTTATAAGTGACCTGGCCTTTATTTACTATTTCTTTCAATACTCTTTCTTTTATCCGCACTTTTGCTGTTTTAACTCTATATCAAAGAGAATTTTACTTCCTAGTGTATGTGCTTGGTGTTTTATAGACACATGTAAAATGAAAGAAGAAAGAATTGCTGGAGTGTACAAGATTAAATAAGAATAGAACAGGCTTATACTGACCATAACAAAGAGTATGAAAAATCTTATGGAAACCAAAGAATTACTAAGCTAATTTTATAATTTAACCTTATTAGCTAAGAATAATCTGAACAAAAGTATGCTATCTGGATGGAAAATGTTGCTCCACACTAAAGGAATACTGGGTGAAAATCACAAGGAAAGACATGGAATGCCTCCCTAGAACTTAGTAATTAAGGAGACCCCAGAAATCTGCAAAATAACACAGGCTACTGGCATCACCCTTACATATCTTCCATATCTACACAAAACCTGTTGCCTCTAAGATATTAAAAAATAATTCCCACACTGATGAATTTTTCTCCTGATGGTCAGGTTTGACAATGTAGGAATTCAGGGGAATAAGGGACAAAATACACTATGGGTCTTACTTGATGCTAGACATATCATGTTCAACTGTTGGCATATTAAATAGTAGTGGCATGGCAAAATCTTGGATTGACTATAGCAGAGTAGTTAGCTGGTATCTACTTGGATTTGAGGCCTGCTCTAAGCAGGGTGGGTTATAAGAGAGATTTCATTCTTGGTTCTCTAAAATGAGAAATGGGATGTATATGATCATATGTTATCCTGTATTTGTATAAACTTCTAAAGAACAAAGAAAGCAATTTAGGTAAATAACAAAGAAGGCTTTGATTACATGACATAATGGTAAAAACAGTTGCCTCATGAACACAAGACTGGAGTGTATGACCTCAGAATCCAAATTATGGCTGGGGGATTAGCCTACAAATACATTGAAATTCCCATAGTGAAAGATGGACAATAAGGATCCTTTGAGAAATTTTTCTAAGGGAGATTAGCCATATCATTGAGTTCCAAGTCATGTCATGAGACCTATAAATATAAATATAAGTTGTTAAAATGCAAACTACATAGAAAACTCATATTATAAGAAATCCAATATAATAAAATAATAAAGGAAAATAGGTTATCAATTTCAGGGTCAGTGACATGTAAGAGATTGGAGGAAACCTGGGATGGGCAGAAGGAATAACAGTGATGTAATTCTATTTTATTTAAATATATTTAACTTTTAAAGATGAGAAGCAATAATTATAAACAGGTATTTTCAAAGATATATTCAAATTTCCAGAAATACATGAAAAATTTTCCGGTTTCTAGTCACTTTTTTGAAATTCCAAAAAGGGTCAAAATGAAGTTTCTCATGTTTGTAAGGTAATAGTTATATCCATATTACATATGGAATTTAGAACAGTGTTGAATGGTAATACAACTTACTGTATATCGATTACAATATGGCATTTCTTCAAAAATTATAAATATTAACCTAAAATATAATACACTAATTCTATGTATGGTTTTATGTGAAAGGAGTTAAAACCAGTTTCTAGTTTAGACATCTGCACGGTCTTGTCCATGAAGCACTATTTAAATTAGGTAAAGAAGGAAAGAATACATGCCCCAAACCAAATTGTTGAGTAAAAGATCAATTGGTATATTCAGTGAGTGATGAAAGCATGGACCATTTTAGCAGAAATGTATCACTGCGGGAGTGTGGGGAACTGGAGAAAGGCCATAGAGCTACTTCAGGAAAATTCAAAACATCTGAAAAGGCTGCCGTACTACAGGGTCCTGGATAATGTAGGATGATTATGATAATTGTGAATATCCACATGATCAGAATTTCTGTTATTAATTGGGTTTTATATTAAATACATAAAGAGAAAACTATGTCTTTTTGAAAATCTAAGATATAGTCTGAACAAAGCAGACATTGTAATTCATTTCTATGATAATCCTTTACCTAATACCTTTGTGATCACCCATCAATATTAAATCTGTGCCTTTATTCATGTGTGATTTGTGTGGCATAGGAAAATTGAGCCATGTGACCACAAAATAGACAAGACTGAATAAGCTCTGTTCAACAAAAGAGTAGTGTATTTGCTGCAAAAAAGGACTTACATAAGACATTTACAAAACTATTATATCACCTATTTTTAAATGTCCAGAGATAAAACTGATGACTTTCAAAAACGACTTATGTAGAAATACACACACTCACACATTGCTGTGGTGGTCTCTTCTAGATATCAGCACATGGTTTCATGGCTATGAATGAACAATTTGAAAATAAAAATGTATCTGTGTTGGAACATGAATACAGATATATGAAAATAAGCATAAAACATGGATGTCTTTGTATCAGAAGACTTTTCTTATAGTCCCCAAAGGATTAATCAAAAAAGAAGTATTAAAATACAATAAAACATGCTTAAAATTCATTAGAGGCACTCTCCTTTGTCATCCACTCAAATGCAAGGAAACTGAATGTATGTGTAGCCACTATGGCAGAAAAAATGTAGATCAACTAATATGAGTGTTGTAATGAATGATATTGACTTAACCTCAGCTTCTGCAGATTATTTGCTATTATAAAATCTTTTAGAAACAGAAACAAAATGTATTGATGAGGGGACTGAAAATAATTAATACCTAGAGTATATGTACTTTTCTAGATAACAATGCTACCTGAAACATCACCATGTAAATAGATCTTGACCATTCCCATGAACTCCTCCTTAATAGCGAAGAGCACAAAGGAGCCACTGTAGATGTAAACTTAATTAAAGCTATTCAGTCATTAACTCATGGAACTGGAGTCCCACACCTTTTTAATTTTTATTGGTTATTTTGTTTATTTATATTTCAAATGTTGTTCCCCTTTCTAGTTTCCCCTCTGCAAACCCCCTATTCCAGCCCTTTTCCCCTTGCTTCTATGAGGGTATTCCCCCATCCACCCACCTACCTACCCACTCCTGCATCACTGCCCATCCCATTTGCAGAAACCAAACCCAGTTACTGTTGTGGATACCAAGAAGTGCTTGCTGACAGGAGCCTGGTATAGCTGTCCTCTGAGAGGCTCTACCAGAGCCTGACTAATACAGGTCTGGATGCCAACAGCTAACCATTGCACTGAGCATGGGAACCCCAATGGTTGAGTTGGAGGAAAGACTGAAGGAGTTCAAGGGTTTTGCAGCCCCATAGGAAGAACAACAATATCTACCACTCCTATAATCATATACTGTCTCACACAGTTTCATGGTTATAAAATAGTCTTTGAAAAATACGTGTACAGTATGAAGTCACACAGAATAAACCACCAGTTTTAACTGACTACATTTCAGGAAGAAGTAGAGCTACTGTTATATAGGAGAGATGAGATAATACATAAAGTGACAGACTGAATATCTGTGTGTTTATTTCTATAGTAGATGATATATTCTCAAGTGCACCATGACTGAAGCACTCATATCTCTCAGGAAAAGATCTGTAACACTCTGAACCTAAGTGCTCTCCATACTACCAGATATGACAGTTTATGTGGAAGCACACCTAAGTTGGGTGTCAGCAAAAGAGATCCTAGAAGTGCAGTGTGATTGGGCATTTCAGACAAGGTGCAATAGCTGAGGTTTTTGAAAGGTTCGATTGAGTTTCCACTTTAGTTCTCTGTATTTTTCTCCTTCATTCCTTTGCTCCTTCCTTTGCTCCTTCCTTCCTTCCTTCCTTCCTTCCTTCCTTCCTTCCTTCCTTCCTTCCTTCCTTCCTTCCTTCCTTCCATTCTTTTTCCTTTTTATTTGTTTATTTACATTCCAGATTTTATTCGCTCCTCTCCATCCATTCTCCAACTGCTCCACATTCCATACCCCCTCACTACCCCCTGTCTCCATGAGGATGTACCCACCACCCACCCAACCAGATTTCTAAACTCCCTGGGGCTTCCAGTTTCTTGAGGGTTAGGTGCAAAGAGCTGTATATGTAACCTCATAGGGCCCTGAAAGTTATACCTGATCGTGTTGTTAGCATTTCTACCTTCATGAAGTGCCTATTTTCCTTCCTCTAATGAAGAGTCTATATTCTTCAGAATTGAAACACTCTATATTTATATTGTTTGTGTCTGTGCTTGTCCTGTGAACAAAGCAATATTTTCTGTTATGGTAACAAAGGAACAATTGTCCATCTGTTTGGAATAGCATGTTGCTTCAAAAGTGTAGAGTATTTCTCTCATAGCAAGGCAAAAGAAATAAAACTAATTAAAGTAGGAATATTTTGTTCTATATTATTTTTTTTCCTTGAGAGATCCAGCAGCTCTGGTTGGAGCATATAACTGTTTAAGAGACTTGAAAAATCGTATTTTAAATGATAATTTGTACCCATTTGAGAAACAAAGTAGTATAAGGTAACATTTAGAAACTCCATTTTTTTTTTTAAAAAGGTGTTTCCCTAACCAATGTTTTGCCCATGTTTCTGTTACTTCATTTATGATAATATTCATAAAAGATGCACCAACCAACATAAGTATACATTGGGGTGAATTGTTCATGCCTTATGAAACAAAAGAGCACATTATAAATAAGGACCATAAAGAGCACTCTCATCAGTATATCAGGCAGCTCCTGTATTGCTTGTCTTACCATCTGATAAGCAGCCCTCACTACCACTGTGTGTTCACCCTGGTCCTTAAAGTAGAAGTGTCAGACATTTCAAATAAAGCTTTTCTTGGTGGTATTTCTAAGATACTGCCATTGACTTGAGAGAACAGAAAACTGTAAGATAAGAATTCACAGTCTAAATTCAGAAACACTTTTGGAAATCACCTTCTAAAGGGAAGCTTGAAAATATGCTTTGGAAAAATAGTAAAGAGACAACAAAGTTACAAGACTTCACTAGAAGAAGGGAATGGAATACTGGAGTCTTGATGCTATTTCATATCAACCCCTGACCATTTTAAGGTCATGGTTTTCTCAGAGAGGCAACACAAAGATCTTAGGATGTAGAAACGTATATTTAGAAATCAGTTCACTGGAATCATGATGCCTTAGTTTATTTCCAGGTAGGCTTAATGTTTGCACATCATATCACCATTGTAAACGTGAGAAAAGTGCAAAAAAAAAAAAAGAGTGAGAAAAGTGACTGAATACATTTTTCTATACAAAGCTAAAGAACAAGAATAAACTATCCTTAATGATATGTTTTATTTAAAACATATTAAAGGAGGGTTCATGAGGTGGCTCAAGAGGTAAAGCACTTATTAATAATTCTGACAAGGATTCAAAATCTTGAAGCCACTTGATGTAGGAATTTGACATCTCCTGTGAAGTTGTCCTCTGACATTGATGTGAGGGCTCTGCCAAATGCATACATGATAAAGAAATGGAAAAAGATAATAATGTGACATTTGTATGCTTTAGTTAAAATTATAATTTCATGTAATATTATATACAAATTTGATATGAGTTTTAGTAGAAACACAATCCTCTGATTTTTTTTTTTTCAGAAGAAATCGGAAATTTTTCATGAGGTAACACAGAAGACAAAAAAAAAATCTGTGGCTTTCCTCAATGAAAAGAAATGCTTATATTAAACTGTAAACACAAAAAAGTAATATCAATTTATTTTTAGTTGCAAAATATCAATATGGGAAAGTAGAAACAGCTCAATCACCCAACTCCACAAAACAAAAGGGAACTGAGTCTTTAGATTTGTCTTCAGATTTCCAAAAGAGCTCCTGCTATTATGGAAACACACCACAAACACCCCACCACACACATACACACACTCACACTCCTTACATAAAAATTTTAATGTCACCACAAAGATATAGAAGCACTCTATATTAAGCAGTACTTCTCTAAATTACAGAGCACTCCCTAATAACTGCATTAGAAACCTGGTAGGTTCTCATATAATAGAGTTTATGTCATATTTTGACACAGTCTGTGAAATACTCACAGAGAAAGTCACTGAGGCTGTCATTTTCTAGGTTGTAAGGTAGATTATATAACTGCCATTGTACAGAACTAATAGCAGATAGGCCACTTCAGTAGATATTAATGAACAAAAAGTTCACATAAAATCAATTTTTGACAATGAGAGATAGATGACACATTTTCCAGCTTTCTGAAATTACATATCTAAACAAAATTTGTCTTTTAGGGTAGACTATTTCCATAAGTTAAAATAAAACCTCACAAGTAATATAAGATATTTTAAAAATTAAAATATACAGAATAAAAAATTCTGTCTGTCCTCACACATAGAAGCTAACCATTTATATCATGAATAAAGATAGAATGGAGGTAATTAGAAAATTGAGAGCGTAAGTAATGAGAACAAGAATTTGGATAACACATGTGTACTTAAACATGAGAAACAGGTATTATAAAGGAATAGGGTAACCATAGTATGCAACAGTTTTGTAATATGTCTTATAAAAATTAGTATAGTAACGGGGAGTCCAAAATTCCCCAAATCAACAAATGGTATGGATTATGTGAGTATGGCACTGAGTAACATCATACCTGCCTAGCTTCACATGCCCTGGATTTTACTCCTTGTACCACAAAAACAAGAGCAAGAAGATTTAACGGATGAGAATAATAACTTTCCTAATATGATTGTTTAAATTGCATATGTGGATCAATTTTATTAACCTGTGCCCCTTAAACAAGTACAATTAAAAATCTGAGAATAATTTTGACTGGAGACAACAAAGTGGAGTATAAACAAGCTAGAGTGGACATTCCGTCTGCTTATATGACCAACACATAAGTTTGTCATGTAAGAAGACATGTAATGTACATGGAGTTCATCTTCCAGGATGTCAATAGGACCTCACGAAAATGAAAAGCTTGTGTGAGGCAAAGGATATAGTCAATAGGAACAATTGGGGTAAAATCTTCACTAACTCCACATCCAATAAAGAGTTAGAATTCAAAATATATAAAGAATTCAAGAAGCTCATCTACAAAAAACAAACAAACAAACAAACAAACAAACAAAAACAACTCAATTTTAAAAAATGGGGTTTGGAAAGAACTAAACAGAATTCACAACAAAGGATTGCCTTATTGGGCATCACTGGTAGGATAACTCTTTGGTCCTGCGGAGGCTTGATGATCCAGGGTTGGGGAATGCTAGTGTACTGAGGCAAGAGTGGGCTGGCAGGCAGGGGAGCAAACTCATAGAGGTGGGGGGGGGGATCGAGAAAAGGAGCTTGTACAGAGGAAACTGGGAAGAGGGATAACATTTGAAATGTAAATAAATAAAATAACCAATAAAATATCAAAAAAGGAGTAATGTTTAAAGTCTTGAGTCATCAGAGAAATGCAAAAAAAATTACCCTGAGATTCTACCCTTTACCAATCAGAACAGTTAAGATAAAAAACTCAGGTGACAGCACATGTTGGCAAGAATGCAGAGAAAGAGGAACACTTCTCCATTGCTGGTATGATTACAAAATGATACATCCACTCTGGAAATCAATCTAGAGATTTCTCAGAAAATTAGAAATAGATCTTCCTTCAGACCCAACTATACTCTTGGGAATATACTCAAAATATGTCCTACCATGCCACCATGTCACATGTTTCACTATGTTCATAGTGGCCTTATTTGTGATAGCCAGAAGCTAGAAACAACCTAGATGCCTCACAACAGAAGAATGGATACAGAAAAGGTGGTTCATTTACACAATGGAGTACTACTCAACTATTAAGAACAAGGATATCATGAGTTTTGTAGGCAATGGATGGAACTAGAAAATATCATCCTGAGTGAGGTAACTCAGACCCAAAAAGACATGCATGGTATGTACTCACTAATAAGTGGATATTAGCTGAAGAAGTATAGAATACCCAGGACACAATCCACAGTAGTCAAAAAGGTTAACAATCAAAGCAGCTCAAGTGTGGATGCCTCAATTGCATATGGGAGGGAGAAGAAAGCAATCATCAGAGTTAGGGAAGGAAGGACATGGGTGGGAGAGAGGACAGGAAATGGAAAGGGGGACATGTTCAGGTAGGTATTGGGAGGCAAATAGGAGTGAAGCCTAGAGGACCAGCAGAAGGAATAGAAACAGGCAACCTCATGAGGTAGGAGGTAGGAGGACCTTCTAAAATGTACCAGAGACCTGGGTGGTGAGGAATGCTCAGGCTTCAAAAGGAGGGTCCTTAGATAAAATGCCACCAGGCAGCATACACTACCTGGTATGAGGTCCCCAACACACATGCAGCAGAGGACTGCCTGGTCAGGCCTCAGTGAGAGAAGATGCACTTAACCCTCGAGAAAATTGAGGCCCTAGGGAATGGGGAGGTTTGGTGGAGTAGGGTGGAGATGGAGGTGAGGACATCCTCTTGGAGACAGGGGAGGAGGAATGGGATGAGGACCTGTCAGAGTGTGGACCAGTAGGAGGATAACGACTGGACTGGATGTGAAAAAAAAAGATTAATTAATAATAATGAATAATAATAATAAAATATGTCCTGACTATAGTTTCCCTTCCCTCTTTTACACTAAATTCCCCCCCACATACCTCCAATGTAGATCTGTCCCTGTTTTAGTTAATATTTTAGTTATTGCTATAATGAAATATCATGATTAATTAAGTTAGGGAGGAAAGGGTTTATTTGGCCTACATTTACATAGCAGTAGTCCATCACTGAAGGGATTCAAGATAGGAACTCAAGCAGGGCCAGAACCAGGGGCAGAAGCTGATGCAGATGCTACTCCCTGGCTTGCTCATTCTGCTTTCTTATTGTAGGCAGAATAACCACCATAGTGATGGAATGGTCTGGGCTCTCTCTATTGATCACTAGTTAAGAAAATGCTTTAAGCTGGATCTTATGGAGTTACTTTGTCTAAATTAACTGAATTTGACTGAACTGAGGCTCCCTCCTCTCTGATGACTCAAGCTTGCGGTAAAATGACATGAAACTAGTCAGGACAACTTCCTATCTGTGTCTCATTAGAAAACAGGTATCTAATGAATAATAATAAAATTAAATAAAACATTAGAAAACTAACAAACAAAACCCCCAAATTACAATAAGATAAAATGCACAAATAGCATAAAAAGAACCCAAGAAAAGGCACAAAAACCAGGTTTTCTGTATCCTTTACCTCAGTTTCCCCCCTTGTATTTTGTGCAAGGATTTTGCTGTTTTTTGTTTGTTTGGCCTAGCTATCTATTTCTCCTAGTATGTCTTCAATGGCCTGAAATTGTCTCTTCTATCTCTTATATTCTATTGGTACCATTTGACTCTGGGGTTCCTGTTCAAATTCCTAAAGTTTTCATTTCCAGAGTTTTCTCATTTTGGGTTTTGTTTATTGACCCTATTTCCACCTTCAAATCTCAACTGTTTCGTTCATTTTTTTTTCTATTCTTTCTGTTTTCATAAGCTTCTTCAAGGTATTTATTCATTTTCTTTTAATGACCTCTCATATTTATAAATGATATTTCAAGGTCTTTGTTTTGTGCTTCGGCTGTGTTACAAGTCTCAGAGCCTACTGTGGTAGGTTTGGTGGGATTTAGTGGAAACAGGTTGTTCAATGTTAGTCATTTTTTTAGTGTTTTAATGCTTATGTCTAGTACTCATTTTTTAGTGTTTTTATGCTTATGTCTAGTAATTTGTATTTAAAATCATTATGATTGTAGGTGCTTATTTCTGTTGTTATTTTTGCTGTGTGGTTCTTTTGTTCTTTTGTTTCTGGTGACATCTCTAGTTCTTAGTAGAAAATGGTGGTTATGTGTTGTCTGGTAGGAAATTCTTCTGGAATTCGGATAGTTGTGGACACTGAGTAAAATTGTATTCCCAAGTTTTAGAGCTGATGGGAAAGAGGATGTGCTAAGAGGGAGCTGAAGGGATTTACATGAAGAAGGAAAGAAGGATATTCCACCAAGTTCTATAGTCACCTGTAAATTGGCAAAGAGAATGAGGAGAGAATGCTGCACGTTGTCTACTACAGAGCTGGAGATAAAAACTACGGAACTAAATTTGGAGGAGTGGAGGAACTGTGAAAATGCGAAGCTTGACTACCTACTTTGGTGTCCTATTTGTTTTTCTGCCAAGCTTTCCTAACAGTTTCGCAGAGAATGCCTGCCAGTGTTGGGGACTGGGATAACAGGATGAGTGGAGAAGAAGGTTGGAGGAGATCTGTGTGATCTGCAAGAGATTGAGACAGAGAAGAGGGGCTGGCCACAGTAGATGGTCTACAAAGTTGTGTGTGAGACTGAACAATTGAACTTAGAAAAGAGGAAGAGATGTGAACATACAAAGGGGCTACCAGCTGCCCTGGCTGGAGTGGTCTGAAGGGTCAAGGAGAGAGAGAGGAAGTAGTAGTTGGGAATGCCTGTTGGTGTTGGCAACTAGGTGAAAATAATTAGTCAGGGAGAAGGATGGTTGAAGGGGAATGTCAGTGTGATCCATGGAGTTGAGGCATGGCAGGAGACAGAGCAATAGCAAAGCAGCAAATAACACTGGGGAATTGACCTTGGAGGAGAGCAGGAAGAGGCATACAGCTTTGTTGTTAGCCTACCTACTGCCCCAGCTGGCACGTGTTTTCCGATTTCTTAAAACAACATTTGGTCCTTGCGATGCAGTTTTGTCATCTGAACTTTACCTGTTTATAAAGCTGAGGCATGAAAATTGGAAATTCAAGGCCTCCCTGGCCTTACTAAGTCCATCCAAGTCCACCCTGAGCACTTAACAAGACTGCCTCAAATCATAATTTGGAAGATAAACTAGATGTGTAGCTCAGTGGTTGAGTACATGTTATCAAGATCAGTTTCTAAGGTTCACCTTTAGAACCTCACAAAGAAAGCATAAAACCTTCTTTGATAGCATTAATGGTTTAGAAGGAGACGAGCTTAGAGGAGGATTCAACTTTTGAATTTCAAACTGCTTTAAGCCAGTATCACAGCCAAATAAAATTCTTTTATTGAGAACCCATAGCTTTTTGTCTTACCAGAGACATACAAAGCAGAACACTCTGCAAGGCAAAGGCTGTACCCCACCAATGCCTGACACTGACCAGCTCAGTGTCCCTCCTGGCAATTATAGCCCCACATTTCTTTGAGCTTGTCTAAGGAACTGGAAGATCTTTGCAAGCTACTCTTGCAGAGAGAAGAGAGATTAACTAAAGGGAGGGGGAGAAAGCATAATTCTATCCACATTCTTATTCTCTCAGTCTGAAAGGGAAAAAGACAGCCATCTGTAACTTTTATAGTTCATTTAGGATAGGACAGTGGCTGACAGGAAGAGACAGAGTGCCCTGAGAAGTAGAAATATACCTGTAGTTGAAGGTTTTGCACAATGTGCCATAACAGCATAGGGTAGGAGTCTTCGCAAGATGGAACTGTCCTTTGAAACTGAAGATTACAGTAATTTATTAAACTGTCTGTTAGAAAGACTTTTTTTTAAAATTTTAATGTAACCTTGTTAAGATAAAAAGAGGAAGCACTTGCCCTTTTTGTGCCCCATGCCACCACTAGGGACAAGGACTGAAAATCAATACAGGCTGAATGCCAGGATAATTTAAGGCTATATTATCATCCAGCTTTGAGCTTTAAGATAAATTAATGATCACAGTACAAGAGAATGAACTTGAACTCACAAAAAATATAGTATGGGTCTGCTCCTTTGTTTTCAAGCAGATGCCATTCCTTTTCCACTCTTTTCCCGTTTTGGATTTTCATAGATCCATGTGCTGCCTATTGAGACATAGATGAATACTGGTTTCATGTTGTAAGTAGTTGTCTTAGTTAGGATTTCATGGCTCTAAAGAGACAACATGGTCAAGGTAACTATTATGAAGTGAAACATTTAATTGAGAGTGGCTTACAGTTTCAGAGGTTCAGTCTATTATCATCATAATGGACACTGAGGCAGATTCCAGGAAGACATGTGGGAATAGCGAAAAGTTCTACATTTTGATCAGAGATGAAGGAAGCTAGGAGGAGAGTATATTCTATAAGCAGGCAAGAGTAGAGTGCCTTTTATATACTGGGCAGAATTTAAGCATAGGAATACCAAAGGCCCACTTACACAATGATATATTTCCTCCAACAAGGCCACACCTATTCCAAGAAGGCTACACTTCTTAATAGTGCTGCTTTATGGGCCAACTATATTTAAACCACTACAGTAGTGCTTTATAGGGAATAATTGAAGAGATGATAGTCACATATTTAGCACAACCATGATTTTCACTACTAGGTAACTATTTTAAGATTTATTTATACATACATTTCTTATATTTTTTGGTTGTGAGTCTAGCCTTTAATGGGTGGACCATCTCTCCAGGCCTATATACACATTTTTTAAAGAAAAAAAGTCTAAATGTTATTTTTCACTGTTGCTTTTAAATCAAATAATGTGATGTTTATGATTTTGACTAGTTAAGAGTTGTTGCCAATTTTGCTATTTTGCTTTGATGCTGTTATTTGTTTCTGATTTTCATTATGATTTACCACACTGGAAATTTTGGGAAATGCCTTGAGACAGAAAATGAATACATATTTTCATTAGCTATAATGACCTATTTTGCCCCTCAGAATATTAACATCCCTTTATATTTTCTATACAATGATGATTCTTTAAGGCTGCAAGTATTGTTCCTGAAAGATGATAAATTTTAGCCTTTGCTGAAGTAGCTTTTGCCATTTCACATTATAACTTGTTTTGATTTTGTTTTATACATTTTGACAATACAAAATGAAGGTCATATTACTTAATAAATAATACAACCATTTATTTTCACTCAAATAGCAAGAATATTAAACTTTTTATTTTTTTGCTATATTTGACACTTTCTAGTCTACTGTCTGCCATTAAATCTTTTGTAGAAGTTACAGAGAATATATATACAAGCATTTTTTTTTAAATTGAACTTTTTCTTTGAAAATTAACATAACTGTTTTTAGAGAAATGTAGCGATGAACTATAATAAATCTCATTCAGTTGCATTGTTATAGGTCATTATGAATCCCAATAAAGTTGTTATTTTTTCTAATGAAAACATTATTGAAAACCGCGAGTCACACTTCTTATTGTTTTGCCCACAGAGGCATGAAAAACAATATTAAAAATAACATTATTTTCTGCTTTGCTTGTATTTGTTATTTCCAAAATCCAATTACAAAAAATTGGACTGTGATAAAGTAAAAACACATTAATTTATAAGTAACAACTTGTCCAACTTTAGTGACAAAGTTTTCTTGAAATAAATACACTCTGAAGTAGGAAGCTCTGATTATAAAATATTATCAAAGCTAAAGTTTAATTTAATAGTTATTGCATTTCTAGTACAAACTAAATGTTATGCTTGGCACTAGAGATGCAAAAGGAGTTGAGCTTTACTTCAGTTTTTTTAAAGTTCATAGATAAAATGATTATTAAAGAAGAAGACTGTCTTGTTTTTCAAAGCAGAATAAAAGTTGAACTCTGATTCTATTGGTAGAGTAAGGTTTCCATGCAATACCATAAAAAGCTTTTCTCTCAAATATAGAATGCAAATAAAATTTCAATAAGTGTATGATAATGCAAAGATTTTGTGTATTTGATAGAGTAAAGTCAATTAACAGTACTTGGTATGTAGATAACAATAAAGAAAACTTGAAAATTATAATTTGATGACATAAAAGTCATAAAACATTATTTATCCAGTTAAAATTACTTTATAAAATCTAGGGTTGGGAGTGGATACTGACTCTAATTGTAAACATTAATTCAATATATAGAATTAGAAACATATAACTTATTTGGAGAAGAAATGTTGTTTGTGATTAAAAACAATTTTAACCAGATTATGAAATTATGATCTGATAATGCATACTAATACTTGGCCAAATGGCATTTTACAAACTCTGTTTGCTTTGAACTGATATGGTAAAGGAAATATAAGAGAAATATTTCTTTTCTAGACTAGATACAATAAATAATAATATTAGCTAATTTTAAACCTCTGTTTAAAGAAAATTTCTTTCATAAGAACAACTTTTTAAAAAACTTCAATAGTTCACTCAGTGCTTTATTTGATTGCTAATCTATGAATATGTATGCCTACATTTAATATTGGGTATAGTTTTATATGGCATTTAGGTTTTTTGGATATGTTTAAAAATGTTTACAAGTACAAGCTTGTAAGCTCAGGACTTCCAGATTTTATACTTGGGTTTCAATCATTGCTAAGTTTTATGATCATGAATATTTAAGTTTTCTCATTTTAGTTCCCATTCTTTCATTGATAAAAGACAGGCTAAATAACATGTATGACTGTAAACCCTCTAAAGGTATTATTTCTACTTAAGAATGATAACTTTGATCATTTCTGTGGCAATTATTATCAAAGTGGTAGCATTATCCTTTTATTTTGTACAACCAGTATTAATACATCTTCTAATGATCTACTACCAAAATTTTGTCTGTGAAATTAGAACTTATGCAAAATAAAAATAAATAAATTAATTTAGGGCTAGATGAGAGAGAGAGAGAGAGAGAGAGAGAGAGAGAGAGAGAGAGAGAGCGCAAAGCATCTGCCATAAAAGAAAGATCCTGGGTTCTGGTCTCCAACACTGACATAAAATCCAAGAACTACTTTGTGTGTGTCTATAACCCTAGTTTAGTAGAAAAAAAGGTTTATCTCTGGAGCTCATCGACTAGGCAGGGTGACTAAGTTTAAAAGTCCCAGGTTCTGTGAGAGTCTTGTCTCAAAATAAGACTTAGGTCTACTCCCACCTCTCAATACATGTTTTGACAATTATTCTTGTTTACCACAAACACTAGAATATAAAACTTATTGTTGACATTACACATCTAATGTTCATGGTATACCGAAATCCAACTGGAGAAATCCAACTGGAGACAAGCCAGAAGATTCTTCCTTGCACGGTAGGTTTTGCATTCTTTGAAGATATAGTACGGGATGTTAGAGACACAAGTCAGCCAAACCTTACTCATCTGTGAACCCTCTGATCTTTGAGATTGCTACTCTAGGCAAAATGTGCAATTGTCATGCTATGTCCTTACAAAAATTCTGTTCTTCATTTGGATTTGAAGCCTATTCCATAGAAAGGTATCCATGCCTGATATCATAAAGTTAGAAAAAAAAAAAAAAAAAGGAGTCCATAGACCTGGATCAAAAGCTGAATACTGCCAGAATGAAAAAAAAATTAAATATTTATGTTTTTATGCATAGACAAATATCATTATTCTTAATCAAAGTAGGTTGTCTTTTCAGTAAATGTTGCTGAATGTAGAGATTCATGGGTATATGGGTGCTGAGAATAACTGGTGGAACATAGATCAGCATCCAATAAGGTACTTATAACTTCCTTCCAAGTTTCTTAGAATTGTTTGAAAGGGGGAGTGAAGAAATGTAAGATTCAGAAACTAGAAATGATGTTTACAAAATGCCATCTAAGAGTGGGACATATCCATGGAAATCAAAGTCTTGCTGCAGTGGAAGATACTTGTTCTGGATTTGTGTCATAATTGACTATCAATAGTCAGACATGATGGAGGAGGTGTTCAGGTGGTCCTATTCCTCTTTCATTGCTGAGCTATAAGGATATATTCAGGGAGAAAGTGAGTCTTTACCTTTTGTTTTGTGGTGGCCCTACCAGGCTCCAATGAATAGTTATAATCCAAAAGTCATACAGATTGTTCTGGTTAAATTGAGTTAAATTGTAAAACAAAACCAAAATTCATGATTATAAGACAGAGACAGGTATTGAGGAAGATTAGTTCATATGAATGGGAAGAAGGTAAGTGTGAGGATAGAAAGAGCATAATTAAATTGGAACATTCATATGTAAGAAATCCTGGAAGTATAAATATAATTTTCTCCATTAATTTAGTTATTCACTTTACATCCTGATCACACTCCTCCTACCATTCCCGACTCACATCGCTCCTCCCTCATGCCATGCCCCCTTCTCCTCTAAGAAGGTGGAGCACCTCTCTTGGTACTAACCTACCCTAGCACATCAAGTGACTTCAGGACTAGGTACATCCTCTCCTACTGAGGTCAGATAAGGCAGCCACATTAAGATAATAGGATCTGCCGACAAACAACAGATTCAGAGACAGCCCCATTCTAGTTATTATGAGACTTAAATTACCAGGCTTCACTTCTGACATACACAGGCACACATATGCATTCGCCTCTGCATTCATATGAATGTATATCTACAAACATACACAAAGAGAACTGTTTAGTGTGTGGTATATATGTACACATACACAGACACACAATTATATACAAATAAACACATACACATGCACACACACACACACACACACACACACATACACACATACACACACAATACTCTTTGTCCTGAAACTGATTCTGTAGACTAGGGTGATCTAGAATTCATAGAGATTCTTCTGCCTTATATATGTGTGTGCATGTGTAATATAAACAGATATAATAATATATTTGTACATATATTTAAATATTCATATTTATACTTATATTTATAGTATGTATTTATAGTTATGTAATATAGAGATATTAAAATACATATTTATATGTGTGTATACTACACAAATATACACATATACATATCTGTGTAATATATATAATAACATGCATATATATATATATATATATATATATATATATATATATATATATGTATTTTTCTATAAATACTTTCATAATTATGTCTCAAAACCTAATACATGACATTTTTGTTACAATGTGATATTCAAATCATGTATTGGTCATTGTCCTGTCATTCTAGCTATTTGTAGGCACAGACAGGAGGATCAAAAATTCAAGAATAACTTCTGATATAGAAATTTTGAGCTTAACCAATGTTATATGAAAGCCTGTCTCAAAATAACAGCCCTTAATTTTTAAAATCTGCATATATGTAGATTCATATTTCTTATTATTTCTTTTCATTATCCTCACCAAACATGTTCACAATATAGAAAGTCTCATGCTCAAGTGGTACTGTTTGCATAACAATGTGACAAGGCAAGACAGTACAGACGATTCTCCATCTTGTATTTCTCTGAGGGCATTTAGGTTTAACTAGAATTAGATATACTGATAGAAATCTCTACAAAAAATTCCCCACCTTTATTTTATGAACCTAAGGTCAAGATGTTCCAGTTAATTTATCTTGGCTTCCTCAAATGCTTGCTTGATCAAAACCTCCCCCTCCAGTTAACTGCTAATCTTAGCTTCTGTTAAATTGCTTGCTTGTGGACAACCTCCCCCTGCAGGGGCTAAAGGAGTTAACAGGATTTTTGCCTTAAAAACCCAAACCTAACCACTCATGGCTACAGCTAGGTCCTGAATTAACAAGTGTAGTCCCAGCAAGCTAAAATAAAGACCTTCAATTAACCATTAACTGTGTGTGTGAGTTGTTCTCTCTGGTGGACTCCCCATAGTGATGACTCTCAGTGAGCTAATCTGCATTCTTGGAGTGATAGTATAGATATCTTTCTTGTAGCATTCCTTTGGCAAAAAGAAATATTCTTCACAAGTGAGTAAACAAAGATTTTGTGGAATAATAGTTCACGCAGCAAATTAGTTGGGAAAATTATTATATGCAATGGAAGCATTATTCAAAATCATGTTTTAAATATTTCTAGTAGCATATCACATGTACAAAGTAGCAATAAAATGAATGGACTCCACTAACATAGTGGCCTTTTTGCAGGAATCTGAAAGAGGTAAGGGACAAGAACACATTCTAGGGTCAGAGTCATGTGAGAACTCTGAGTGCTTTTGAAGACACTCCAAGAAAACAAGAGTAGAATTACCATCTCCTGCCAGACAGTGGTCCTACATACTGCAAACAAAGCACACAAAACAAAACAAGCAGTTTCATTCTCTTTACAACCTTTATAAAAACCACTAAGCGACTTAAGATAAGAACGTGACTGTAAGTGAGGGTACAATGAAACCACCAAAGTAGAGTCAGGGACGGAAGAAAGTTTATTGTAAATATGAATCTGGCATGTGGATCTTCCTTAGGTTGTATGGAGAGAACGGGCATAGGTATCTGGGAAAATCAAAATATATATAGGTGATACCAGTTATAAAAACTTCAGATAGCTGCAGAATCTGGCACGTTTATGAGAAAGCTGGAAGATCCTAGAAGCTTAGAATCTCTGGAAGAAGTGAAAAGACAGAAAGTCAGAGTGGAGGTTTTGATATGTTTTACAGGCATGTGCTAAGAGAGATGCCTCCTTTGGCAGAGTTAGAGAAGTAAGGCCTTTTAATTAAAATAGAAACCCATATCACAAGTTTTTGAAGAATGTTGTGGGTAAGCTTTTATTTATCTGCCAAGCATCCTTCTGTTTAATCCTGCTTTACAATGCAGTGCCATTTGAGGATTTCTGGGTTGGGACCTAAACATATCATTGTTTATATATGACTTAATAAGTGACACAGTATTGAAAAGAAGCACTTAATCATCAGATAAATCACTACACCAAGAGGGGGAAGTCCATGTCTCCTCTGTGATCTAGCCCAGTGAGTCTCATGGACACGACATTCATGCCTTCTCTACATTCTCCTTCACACATCTAGTACCCAGGTATTATCCAGATATTCCTGCCTCCTCCAAAACAAGACACTAGCTCTTCTTGCCAGGATCCATCCAACCTGCCAATATCTACCTAGGAGATCTACCACATCCTTCTACAGGGTCTAGCCAAGTGAGCCAGCCTTACCCTTTGCATTCACATCTTCCTTCTAACCAGCCATATGAAGCCTGTGTTCTACATCCATGCAAGATCTTGTCTTGCCACCCTTCCCTACATGACAACTTACCTCTAGGCATCTACCAGAACCTTCCCTACCTGCCTCACACACAGATTCCATAGCATTGCACCAGCCTCTCCTCCCAGAGGTCTCCCACTTCTTTGCCAGGGTCTAGCTCAGTGAATCTCCCTTACTGTGTCATCCCATACAACCTAATTTTGCCTCTCCTTCGTATGGGTAAAATGAATATTATATGGCTACAATCAAATATGTATTATATTCTGTTTCCTCTGAATTCAGAGTAAATCCCCACTCTTGGTATATTAGAATTTAACTATTGTAGGAATCAGATACATTTCCAATATATTTATGTTGTGATTAGATCGTATCACAGTATCTTGGGTGCCTAATTCAGTAAGATTTTCAACGTAACAAGTCAGAGCACTTGGTTCAAAACACACCAACCAGAAGAATACTACATCAATAAAGAATACAAGACTGAGGTGTAATAGGAGAAGATGCATGTCACCTATTTCTATGGAGCCAGAAAAAGCTAAAAAAGACAGAGAAAAAGGGCTTCTCCACTACAGTCTTCAGAAGAAACCAACTGTGCAGACACACTGATGTTAGCATTATGGCTTCTAGAACTAAGATAGTGACTTGCTGATGTTTGAATCCCCTGTTTCTGGTGTTTTGTGTTCGAGTCCCAACATGCTAATACACTACTTATTGACGTCTCTTCTTTAACAAATATACCTTATTCCCTATTCTCTTACAGAACAGGATTTATATTATTCACTTTTGCAATTTTTGTTGCTATATTTTTAGGTAAAGCTATGTGCTTGCTTCTCTAATAGCTAGGCTGGCACCTAAAGCCGGAAACATTTTCAGACTAACTCTTCTGGCTCAACATCTTAGTTCTCTGATGCAGTATTAGAAAGTTATTTCAATCCCATACTTTTAAAAGTATGTTATAAACTGGGTATACCACATAATCCCCTTGTTCCTTCTGTTTCCATATTTGCAATACTGTTTTGACCTATTATAATATTTTAGGTTTATTCTCATTTTAAAACCATAATTGGATCCCTAATAATTAAATATTTTGTGTCAAGTGTTTACATGTTCACAGAAAACCAGTCATTCTCTCCAGAGAGGCTATCGGTATCAGAAGTGAACAGAAAATATGTCATTCAATTCTATTTCATTCATATGTTAAATTAATTTCATATTCCTATTACAGCTGGTCAAAAATGACAAGTACATATGTATTTTAAATTAAATTATAATAAAGTTTTGAGAGAAAATAAATGTCAGTGGTTAAAAACTAGAACATCTATTTACACTTTAGTAATACACAGAAATTTAAATTAGTTGCAAGCTATGCAATTTCATGTTATCAGCCAGTTCCTTCTTCCACAGATTTTGCAGCTCTTTGCCTGTTATAAGTTATTAAATCCAGCATTCTATTATGAAAATTTATTGGGAAGTGTTTTTTTGTTCTCGGTATTGATATTAGCTATTTGATTTTACTTACAGGAAATTAATAGCAGAATGTGTGACGTGGCGAATGGATAAAAGTGTCTAATCCATTTCATCACAATATAATTAGAAGGGTGATCCAGTTTCTGGCTAGGAGTTAACTATGGCATGTTAATCAGAGTGGGCATCCTAAAATAGATGGGTATATCCTAAAACTTGAAGTCCCCTATGATAACAAGTGGTTAAACATGTAAAATATGAAGTTCAAGGTAAATCTTGTTTGACAAAAGAGCTGAATATTGAATTTGAAATTTCAAGTTGCTTTTAACATAATAAAGTCAATTTTGCAAAAGAAATGACATAAAATATTTCATATATGCCATTTTCCACACAATCCCAAATCAAAGTCCAATTACAGCCCCCCTCCCCCCAATTGAGGGCTTTACAGCGTATTTTGCACAGCAATGGTCATTGATGAAATGAATATCTCTGAAATCACAGAATGGCAGCATTTCCACAGAACACTTTTTCCTTTCCTCTTCTCTGGCAGGAATATTCCATTTCTTCCTGGAGCTCAGAGTTCCTGCTAGATATGATCTACGGAAACTTAGCTTTTTTTCATCTTCTCTAATAAAAACTATATCAATCCCATATACAGTGATATATTATGGTCCATATAAGATATGAAAAAACAAAATGTACATTGGGAGTCAATGAAGCAGGTTGTTTTATGCAGTTGTCTCCGACCAATTTTACCCAAAACCTTCAAAGCACACTGTGTAATGTTTTTTCCTCTATTCGCTATCTTTTGTCTTTATTACAGTCTCTATTTGGGCTCCTTCTTATAGTCCTTACAGAAATATTTAGTAGATTTCATGATTCTAAAAATAGGAGTAAAGTTGTTGGTTTGAACATATTTACTTGTTAATTTTTAGGGTTTCATCTAGACATTTATTGTAGACTTTTAATATTATAGTACATGACTCCAATCACCAAATAATTTATTCTGGAATCATAATCTGAATTATCCTAAAGAGAGAAATGAATAATATTGAATTAAGTGTCTGATAGCTTGTCTCTTTACTATTCAAACCTATTTTAAGATATTTATTTAAGGCGTCATTGTTGTGGTTAGCGATGGTTTAGATCAGTGGTTCTCAAAGTTCCTAATGCTGTGACCCTTTAATACAGGTCTTCACTCTATAGTAATTCCAAGTCATAATTCATTGTCCTTGCTTCTTCCTATTATTCATGAAGGTATGATATTTTTATAAATTTTATGAGACATTTCAAGTGTACACAGGTCTTTCTGAAATGGAGGGTAACTATCAAAATGTATCAAATATCTCTAAGTTTTGATAGATATCTGGACTGATCGTGTTATATTGTTGGGTATCTACAAAGAAAATCAAGAAGGTAATAAGTAACATAATTTACAGAAATGTTTACTTCAAAGCATTTTTATTTATAGAAAATGGAAAAATTTTACTTCAAGAAACAATGCAATGAAGTGCTTGTTATGAATAATAGCTACATGTAAACATTAGCTACAATGGTTATGCCTCCATATTTTAGCAGTGTCACTAACATGTCACAGACATTTACCTGTGCAGCACATGCACATCAATACATAAAGCCCATAGTGTACATTTTATTATCCCTGTGTGATTTTCATAACATTAAAATATGAATATGAAATGTAAATAGTTTGTGTAATTCTGCTGAGTTTTTTATGTATGTATGCAGAAATTTAAACTCTCTCAGACACCAACGTCTGCATAATAATCATATTTTAATAGTTATATCTTAAGTGCGAAGGAAGATAGGTATGATGAGGTCCTTTATTAAGATAATATCTATTTTGTGCATAATTTCCATTAAAATAAAATAAGAGTTTAATGTGACAAGTGTTAGCCACTCTTTCTATAGTATTAGTGAATTGCTTTTCTTTGTATTTTAGTATTTTAAAATGTAAACTAATTGTTTTCATAATTAAAAATTTTGTACAGAAAATTTTGTATTAATTTATGTAAAGTCTGGTAATTTCTATGTCAGTATCAGTTTATGAAGCTAGTATATTAATTTTGGCAAAAATATGGATTTCTTAACAAAGAGCCTGGCTTCTTATATAATTGTTTTTGAAAGCTTCATTCAGGAGCACTGCATTTACATGACTTCTACTCTTCCTTTTAACCCTAATCCCTCTCCTCTTTCCACACCACAAAATTCAGGATCTTTTTTTTAATCTACTATTGTTATAAATGTATTTAAAAGTGTGCAAATATGCTGCATATATACACACATATAGCATATTGACTACATTTAACTTTGATTACATTCATAAATGTTTAAGGCTAACTACATGGTTCAGAGAAAGCTATATGGAGCTCATCTCTAGAGGAAACTGATGTGACATAATTTTATGTTCACATTGGCATATATTGATGTATTCATCTTGTTCAGGCATACATATTGTTGAGCATTCATGAGTACCTTTTCCCTGCCATGTCTTGGAGGTATTTTTTAATACAAGGGGTGTTGGGTCTCTGGAAGCTTCTTCCTCAAGGGATTACTCTTGCATTAAGGGAAGGTGGTATATACTGCTGCAGGAGAGCAGTGAATGATCTTTCTACCCAGATGTAACACAATGCAGTCCAACAATGATTGGCAGCAAGCTATCCAATATTTCAAGTTGTGCAACAATGACAGTTTATCTTGGATGGAACCAACAACTGTAATTTTAGCTAAGGCCCACTTAATGGGAAGGAATGAATGACTAGTAGTAGAAACTTAGCCAATTACCTATTGCTGAAAAGCTCCTATTCCTAAGTCAATATATTTTCAACTCACTCTTAAGCTCTCAGAAAAGCATAGCTTTCATTCCTCTTCAAAGAAGCTAGTTTTTGCAACAAACAGATACTGTTAAAGAGATTCACAGCCAGTACCCATCCAACTGACACATCTGCAATGCATATTATATATCTAAGGATCAATGGAATTGTGGAAGTTGGAGTAGAAAGATTGTGTTACCTGGTTTGTAATCCTAATTCTGCTACATGGTAAACTGTGGACATAAATACATCATTTAACTTTCCCATCTTTGAAAATCTTTTAGAAGAGGTAAGAAATATGGAAGATCCAGAAGACATAAAGGACTAAAAAAATACTATTCTGTAGACTTCCTACAGTATTTTCAAAAAAATAAATCACAAGATATGTGGCCATCTGCACTAAACTCACACATTACCAGACATACTACTAAGGGTTACGCGGGATATTTCCCGAGCCTTACATTTACAGCTAGATTACTGGCTTTGGATATTTTCCAAATATCCAAATTTCTCCTTGCGAAAGGAGAATCTCTGTTTTTAATTATATGTCCATAGTTGAGCTCACCAGACATTAAATGGTAGTTTCAAACCCATGGTCACACAGATAGCCCCAGTTAAAACTAAGTGAATTAGAACAAAATAAATAGACATGAACATGAGAGAATTTTTGAAGATGGTAACTGTCTTAGACAGGGTTTCGATTCCTGCACAAACATCATGACCGAGAAGCAAGTTGGGGAGGAAAGGGTTTATTCAGCTTACACTTCCACATTGCTCTTCATCACCGAAGGAAGCCAGGAATGGAACTCAAGCAGGTCAGGAAGCAGGAGCTGTTGCAGCAACCTTGGAGGGATGTTCCTTACTGGCTTGCTTCCCCTGGCTTGCTCAGCTTGCTCTCTTATAGAACCCAAGACTACCAGCCCAGAGATGGTCCCACCCATAAATTGAGAAAATGCCTTACAGTTGGATCTCATGGAGCCATTTCCTCAACTGAAGCTCCTTTTTTTGGTGTGTGATAACTCCAGCTGTGTCAAGTTGACATGCCAGTAGAGTAACCTTAGGTAGTAGGAGATGAGATAGCATGAGAGGTAAGAGTGGTTAGTGTATTTTATGTAGATGTATTAAATTGTCTAATAACCAATTTGTTTAATAAAATAAAAAGCTTTATAAAATTAAACCAGAAAGTATGTAAATATATTGATTGGTTAATGTTTATTACCATGATAAACACCATGATCAAAGCTGTTTTTAAAACAAAGAGTTTATTTTCAGGTAATAGCCTATGTTGGTAGAGAAAGGAAAAAGTTCTGTGATTCTAGAGCAGGGGCAATAGTCCATGAGGGCAAAGAAGCAGAGGATAGCAGGCAGCAGGCAGCTGGAGCAGTAGCTGAGAGCTGACCCATAAAGCCACCAACAGAAATCAAAGAGTAAACACTTGAAATGGAATGAGTTTTTTAAAACCTCTAAGCAGACCTCTAGTGTTATACTTCTGCTTTGGCATGTAAAAAACATCATCATAATCCCTTGTCCTAGGTCTGAAACCAATCATTGCAGTCTTTTTTTCATTATGAACAAATAAGGGGTGCCATAGTCGTCCAGGACCTCTTCCTGTTGGCATTGGGGTGCAGTTTTGGTGTGTGAGCAAAAAGCTTGAATACTGGCAAAGTCCTGGAAGAGCTGGTTGTTTTACTGCCATCTAGGTTATGGAATCATCTTTTTTTTTAAATTAATTTATTTTTTATACTCGATATTATATTATACCCCCTTACCCTCCTCTGACCTACATCTCACACCTCCTCCCTACCCCCTTCTCTTAATATGGATGTACACACCCCACATCCCACCTGACCACTAAACTCACTGGGGCCTTCAGTCTCTTGAAGGTTAGGTGCATCATCTCTGAATGAACACATACCCAGAAGTCCTCTACTATATGTGTGTTGGGGGCTTCAATCAGGTAGTGTATGCTATCTGTTTGGTGATCCAGTGTTTGAGAGATCTTGGGGGTCGAGATTAATTGAGACTGCTGGTCCTCCTGCAGTATTGCCCTTCTCCTTAGCTTCTTTCAACCTTCCCTAATTCAGCTGCTTCTGTCCATTGGTTGGTTGCAAATATCTTCATCTGACTCTTTCAACTGTTTGGTCTTTTGGGTGGCAGTCACGATAGATTCCTTTTTGTGAGCGCTCCATAGCCTCAGTAATAGTATCAAGTCTTGGGACCTCCCCTTGAGCTGGATCCCACTTTGGGCCTGTTGCTGGACCTACTTTTCCTCAGGCTAATAATCCACATAAAATGTTTCTATGAGCTGAGAATATAGCCCACTGGTAAAGTACTTGCCTAGTAAGACTTCACGTTCCATTTTTAGCATTGCAAAACTAATTGAAGTGATTATAATTATATCCCATATATTATTAATTATGATAATATACAGTTAAGATATAACAAAATAAAATGCCTGATATACAGCCATAGATTTGTATATTTAATGTTCACTAAATAAAATATGATAGATAATAAGTGACAAGTCATTGGTCATTTAAATTCTCTTTCTCTCTAGATAAACTTTATTATGTTTTTTAATTCAAGCCTCAAGCAGTAAGATATGCTGGCAAAATATAAATAGATTGCAAGTTTTATGCAATTAACCCAGGGCCACTCTCTATTTATTATAGTTTAGTTAGTAGACACGCCTTGGGGACAGATGGAAAACTCAGGGTGCTTTATATAACCCAGTTTGTGCATATAACCCAGTGTCCCTCAAATGCATATGTCAAAGTACCTACTGTTAAGTCCTCTGAATACTGGCTTTTAATTGCTATGATATAACACAGTCTGAGTAGGGGGCTCCAAATAGCTGTAGGAGCTTTGAAAACAAATCAATATACCATGGACCAGTAAAAAATTTCAACAAAACCACAATTAATTAAATAATGCTTACATAAAACAAAACAAAACAAAACAAAAAAGTTCGAGAAATGTCAATGAAGAAAGGCTTCAAAGAAAAAAAAAAATCAAATTCAAATTCCCATGTCTTTATTTGTTTAGTTGTCAGGAAAGGGCCTGCACAGTTCACAGTGTACCTGTCAAGACTTTCTTGTGCCAAAGGAAAGTGTAACATTTGTGAGTCAGCTTTTCCTTTGCCTTGTATATTCTGGGGATCAAACTCAGGTGGTCAGGTTTAGCAGCAAGCACCTCTAGTCCTAACTATGCTGCCTCCATTCCCAGTTTCCTAAGGTTTCATTGTACTCTTCAGCATCATAGTACATATTACCCTCAGTATCTGCAGATTGAATCTGGGGGTGGATGGAGAGAGATACAACTCAAATAGAACTTAATCGCAACCGTACACAAAGTAAGATATGGCCAGGGTAGCAGTTCTCTGTTTTAGTTTTAATATGACTTCAGAGACATAAATGGAATCTAGTTCTATTATCTAATATAAATATAGTTTCATTAATCAAACATAGAGAGATTGAAAATCTTTGCTTCATTCGGCATGTCTTGCTAAAATAATTACATGTTCTAGTATAAACAGGTTTATATCCCCAAGGCATTCAGGATGACTTCAGAGAATTCCTTTAAATGTTAAAGGAGAAAAAAAATGGGGGGGGGGTGGTGGACAGCTAGACGTTGAAGTTTATGAAAGAAATTCAGATTATGGAACTAGAAAACAGTGTGAAAGTCTGAACAGTAACTATGGCGATCATTTGAGTGTTCGACTTTTACTCAGATAATTTTCTGCCTCATTTATGACAAAAGATAAACTCTTCCTTACAGGCTAGAAAAACAGTAGAAGAATGTGGGCTGTGACAAGGATAGATGAATGTGGTGGTATCTATGATGCAGAGGAAAAAATACAAGAAAACAGAAAACAGAGTTTGGTTGTAGTTTCAGTGATTGGATCTGTAAGATAACATGCTGAAAAATATACTACTTCTACCATATTTGGAATTATGGCTTTGGTTAAGTTTATTTTTATTGTTGAGGATTCTCAATTTGTCACTTTCTGTACTTTGGTATTACAATTTAGTCACAACTCTTTGCCATATAAAATATAGAAAACAGATAATATATATCAAACACACTACTTTGTGAAATTAATGCAGTTGAATTCTTCTTCAGTTTAAACTCACCTTATATAATGTCATGCTTTTTATATATGCTTAATGTTAGTTTTGACTCGGAATTCAGACTACTCCAATGTTTATACATGGAAATCTATTCTTGAATTATTAAAATAATGGGCTAAATATTTTAGTTATATTTCTATGATTAAGATTAAGTAATATTATAATGTAGCCATGTGATCCTTCTGAGCCCAGCAGAGGCTGCTGAGGCCTCAGGAGTGCTCTCCACACAGCAGGACCTCATAATCACCTTGGGATCACTGGTGAGTGGAACACAGTACCAGCTTCAAGAATCACAGAGGGTCTTGTGCCAGCTGTAACAGGGACAAAGGAACCACGCCCAACCTGAGGCTGGGCTCTCTTCCAGTCAGAGCCATCCCACCATCTTCCTTCTGAGCCAAGCAGAGGCTGCTAAGGCCTCCTGAGTGCTCCCCACGTAGCAGGTGAGATTTGGACTCACAGGAGTGCTAACAGAGGCTAACAGAATCACAGGATGATCAAGCTCCAACCAGAGACAGCTTGAACATTAACATCAGTGATTTCCAGATGGCAAAAGGCAAACATAAGAATCTTACTAACAGAAACCAAGAACACTGGGCATCATCAGAACCCAGTTTGCCCACTGCAACAAGTCCTGGATACCCCAACATCCCCCAAAAGCAAGACACATCTTAAATCATTTCTCATGATGGTGGTAGAAGATTTAAAGAAGGGCATTAATAACTCACTTAAAGAAATATCTCACTTAAAGGTAGAAACCCTTAAAGGGGAAGTACTAAAATCCCTCAAGGAATTACAGGAGAATAGGGCTAAACAAGGAGAAGCCCTTAAAGAGTAAATACAAAAATCCCTCAAGGAATCACAGGAGAACACTGCTAAATGGGTAGAAGCACTTAAGGAACTACAAGCAAACACTGCTAAACAGAGAGAAGAAATACAAAAATCCCTTAAAGAACTACAGGAAAACACAACCAAACAGGTGATGTAATTTACCAAAACCATCCTAGATCTAAAAATGGAAGTAGAAACAATGAAGAAAACCCAAAGAGAGACAACTCTGAAGAGAGAAACCCCAGGAAAGAAATCAGGAACCATAGATGTGAGCATCAGCAACAAAATACAAGAGAAGGAAGAGAGAATCTCGGGTGCAGAAGATTCCATAGAGAACATGGACACCACAATCAAAGAAAATGCAAAAAGTTCCTAACTCAAAACATCCAAGAAATACAGAACACAATAGGAGACCAAACCTAAGGATAATAAGAGTAGATGAAAATGAAGATTCTCAACTTAAAGGGCCAGCAAATATCTTCAACTAAATTATAGAAGAAAACTTCCCATACCTAAAGAAAGAGATGCCTATGAACATACAAGAAGCCTACAGAAAAACAAATACACTGGACCAGAAAAGAAATTCCTCTAGACACATAATAATCAGAACAACAAATACACTAAATAAAGACAGAATATTAAAAGCAGTAAGGGAAAAAGGTCAAATCACATATAAAGGCAGGCCTCTTAGAATTACTCCAGACTTCTCACCAGACACTATGAAAGCCAGAAGATCCTGGACAGATGATATACAGACACTAAGAGAACACAAATGTCATCCCAGGCTACTATACCCAGCAAAACTCTCAATTACAATAGATGGAGAAACCAAAGTATTCCATGACAAAACCAAATTCACACAATAACTTTCCATGAATCCAGCCCTTCAAAGGATAATAATGGGAAAACACTAATACAAAGATGGAAACTACATCCTATAAAAAACAAGGAAGTAATCCATTAACAAAACTAAGAAAGTAACAAGAACAGATTCCTAACTTTAACAACAAAAATAACAGGAAGCAACACTTACTTTTCTTTGATTTCTCTTGACATCAATGGACTCAATTCCCCAATAAAAAGACATAGACTAAAATAACAGTCTGGCTATACAAACAGCACCCAACATTTTGCTAATTACAGGAAACCCACCTCAGGGACAAAGACGGACACTACCTCAGAGTAAAAGGCTGGAAAACAATTTTCCAAGCAAATGGTCCCAAATATCCTGGAGTAGCCATTCCAATATTGAAACAAATTGACTTCCAACCCAAAGTTATCAAGAAAGACAAGGAGGGGCACTTCATACTCATCAAAGGTAAAATCTACCAAGATGAATTCTCAATTCTAAATATCTATGCTCCAAATTCAAAGGCAGCCACATTCACTAAAGAAACTTTAGTAAAGCTCAAAGTACACATTGCACCTCACACAATAATAGTGGCAGATTTCAGCACCCCACTCTCACAAATGGACAGATCCTGAAAATAGAAACTAAACAGAGACACATAGACACTAACAGAAGTTATGAAACAAATGGATTTAACAAATACCTACAGAACATGTTATCTGAAAACAAAAGGATATACCTTCTATTCAGCACCTCATGGTACCTCCTCCAAAGTAGATGTTATAACTGGTCACAAAGCAGACCTCAACATATACAAAAATATTGAAATTATCCCATGCATCCTATCAGATCACCACGGACTGAGGCTGATTTTCAATAACAACATAAATAATAGAAAGCCAACATTCACATGGAAACTGAACAACACTCTACTCAATGATACCCGGTCAAGGAAAAAATAAAGAAAGAAATAAAAGACTTTTTAGAGTTTGATGAAAATGAAGCCACAACATACCCAAATTTACGGGACACAATGAATGCAGTCCTAAGAGAAAAACACATAGCCCTGAGTGCCATCAAAAAGAAACTAGAGAGAGCATACACTAGCAGTCTGACTGCACACATAGAAGCTCGAGAACGAAAGGAAGCATATTCACCAAAGAGGAGTAGAGGGCAGGAAATAATCACACTCTGGGCTGAAAGCAACCAAGTGGAAACAAAAAGAACTATTCAAAGAATCAACCAAACCAGAAGCTGGTTCTTTGAGAAAATCAACAAGATAGATAAACCCTTAACCAGATTAATGAAATGGCAGAGGGACAGTATCTTAATTAACAAAATCAGAAATGAAAAAGGAGACATATCAACAATTCTGAGGAAATCCAAAACATCATCAGATCCTACTATAAAAGGCTATAAGCAAAACTGGAAAACCTAGATGAAATGGACAACTTCCTAGACATATACCAAATACCAAAGTTAAATCAGGATCATATTAACAATCTTAACAGTCCCATTTCCCCTAAAGAAATAGAAGCAGTCATTAATAGTCTCCATACCATAAAAAAAAAAAAAAAAAAAAAAAAAAAAAAAAAAAAAAAAAGCCCAGTACCAGATGGGTCTAGTGCAGTGTTCTCTTAGAGCTTCAAAGAAGAGCTAATTCAAACTCTCTTCAAATTATTCCACAAAATAGAAACAGAAGGTACTCTACTCAATTCATTCTATGAAGCCACAGTTGCTCTGATACCTAAACCACACAAAGATCCAACAAAGAAAGACAACTTCAGACCAATCTCTTTTATGATTATTGATGCAAAATTACTCAATAAAATCCTCACAAACAGCATCCAAGAACACATCAAAACCATCATCCGTCATGACCAAGTAGACTTCATCCCAGGGATGCAGAGATGGTTTAATATATGAAAATCCGTCAATGTAATCCACTATATAAACAAACTCAAAGTCAAAAATCACATGATCATCTAGTTAGATGCTGAGAAATCATTTGACAAAATCCAATACCCCTTCATGATAAAAGCCATGGAAAGATCAGGAATTCAAGGCCAATACCTAAACATAATAAAAGCAATCTACAGCAAAACAGTAGCCAACATCAAACTAAAAGGAGAGAAGCTGGAACCATCCCACTAAAATCAGAACCTAGACAATGCTGCCCATTTTCTCTCTACCTATTCAATATGGTACTTGATGTCCTAGCCAGAGCAATTCGACAACAAAAAGGAGATCAAGGGCATACAAATTGGAAAGGAAGAAGGAAAAATATCACTACTTGCAGATGACATGATAGCATATATATAAGTGACCCTAAAAATTCCACCAGAGAACTTGGAAACCTGATAATCGGCTTCAGTGAAGTAGCGGGATATAAAATTAACTCAAACGAATCAGTGCCCTTTCTCTACACAAAAGATTAACAGACGAGAAAGAAGTTAGGGAAAGAACACCCTTCACTATAGTCTCAAATAATATAAAATACCTTGGTGTGACTTTAACTAAGGAAGTGAAAGATTAGTATGACAAGAACTCTAAGTCTCTGAAGAAAGAAATTGAAGAAGATCTCAGAAGATGGAAAGATCTCCCATGCTCATGGATTGGCAAGATTAATATATTCAAAATGGTTATCCTGCCAAAAACAATCTATAGATTCAATGCAATCCCCATCAAAATTCCAACTCAATTCTTCACTGAGATAGAAAGGGCAATTGGCAAATTCATCTGGAATAACAAAAAAAAAACCTAGGATAGCAAAAACTATTTTCAACAATAAAAGAACCCCTGGTAGAATCACCATGCCTTGTACAGCAAGCAGTACTACAAAACAATTGTGATAAAAACTGCATGGTACTATTACAGCAACAGACAGGTAGATCAATGGAATAGAATTGAAGACCCAGAAATGAACCCACATACCTTTGTTTGCCTTATCTTTGACAAGGGAGCTAAAACCATCCAGTGGAAAAAAAGGAAAGCATTTTCAACAGATGGTGCTGGCACAACTGGTGGTCAACATGTAGAAGAATGCGAATTGATCCATTCTTATCTGCTTGTACAAAGCTCAAGTCTAAGTGGATCACAGAACTCCACATAAAACCAGAGACACTGAAATTTATAGAGGACAAAGTGGGAAAAACCCTCGAAGATATGGGCACTGGGCTAAAATTCCTAAACAGATCAGTAATGGCCTGTGCTTTAACATCAAAAATCTACAAATGGGACCTCATAAAGTTGCAAAGCTTCTGTAGGGCAAAAGATATTGTCAATAAGACATAAAGGTCACTTATGGATTGGGAAAGAAATTTTACCAATCCTAAATCTTATAGGGGGCTAATATCCAATATATATAAAGAGCTCAAGAAGCTGAACTCCAGAAATTCAAATAACCCTATTAAAAATGCAGTACAGAGCTAAACAAAGAATTCTCAACTGAGGAATACAGAAGGACTGAGAAGCACTTGAAAAAAATGTTCAACATCCTTAATCATCAGGAAAATGCAGATCAAAACAACCCTGAGATTCCACCTCATACAAGTCAGAATGGCTAGGATTAAAAATCAGGTAACAGCAGATGCAGGCAAAGATGTGGAGAAAGAGGAACACTCCTTTATTGCTGGTGGGATTGTAAGCTCTTACAACCACTCTGAAAATCAGTCTAGCGTTTCCTCAGAAAACTGGACATAGTACTACTGGACCAGCCTTATTTATAATAGCTGGAAGCTGGAAAGAACCCAGATGTTTCTCAACAGAGAAATGGATATAGAAAATGTGGTACATTTACACAATGGAGTACTACTCAGCTATTAAAAACAATGAATTTATAAAATTCTTGGGCAAGTGGATGTAACTGGAGGATATCATTTTAGTGAGGTAAACCAATCACAAAATAAGTCACTTGATATGCACTCACTGATAAGTGGATATTAGCCCAGAATCCTAGAATACCCAAGATAAAACTTCCAAAACCCAAGAAAATCAAGAAGGAAGACCAATGCTTGGATACTTCATTCTTCCCTAGAATAGGGAATAAAATATCCATGGAAGGAGTTGCAGAGACAAAGACTGGAGCTGAGATGAATGGATGGACCATCCAGAGACTGCTAATCCAATATTCAGCCACCAAAAGCAGACACTACTACATATGCCAGCAAGATTTCACTGAAAGAACCCTGATATAGCTGTTTCCTGTGAGTATTTGTCAGTGCCTGGCAAATACAGAAGTGGATGCTCACAGCCATCTATAGGATGGAACAAAGGGTCCCCAACATAGGAGGTAGAGAGAGTACCCATGAGCTGAAGGGGTCTGCAACCCTAGAGGTTGGACACCAATATGAACTAATCCGAACCCCCAGAGCTGGTGTCTCTAGCTGCATATGTAGCAAAAGATGGCCTAGTCGGCCATTATTGGAAAGAGAGGGCCCCTGGTCTAGCAAACTTTATAAGCCCCAGTACATGGGAATGCCAGAGCCAAGAAGTGGGCAAGGGTGGGTAGGGGAGCAGGGCAGGGGGAGGGAATAGGTGACTTTTGCAATAGCATTTGAAATGTAAATGAAGCAAATATCTAATACAAAAAGAAAAATAATGAATTCATGTTCTTTTAATTTATTGTACAAAATTCAGAGGAAAGGCAAAAATGAAAGAAAGGGAATTAAGAGAACGATTAGATAATTGTACTGATACACAAATGTGTATGTGGCCAGAAAGTGGAGATTGGATAAAGCTACATTATCATCTTAAAAAAGTTAGTTGGCAGAGAAAGATTAAAAATTCTTCCTTAAATGGATTATACACAATGACCAGAGTCTCTTGAAAGCATCTCACAACGGTTGGAAAGATCAGGGCAGTGTAAATGACCTACAAAGGGCTATGATCTTCAAGGTCTGGTCCTTAGAAACAGAGGTTCTCTCTCTGCTCACTTATCTAACCCCATTCTTAAGTTCTTTCCTAAGTACTCCAATAGATCTCTATTTCTGTATTTCTACTCATAAACTCCGATATTTCTATTCATTTGTAGCTGGTTCAATGTATTGTTTTGTGCCCCAGGACCCAGAAACACACCTGTAATAGCAGCAATAGATAACCAAGAGGATCATACTATGGTAGTATTTATCACTTTCTTTTTTATTAATTAATTTATTTTTATACTCCATATTTCATTCCCTCCCCTCCACCCTCCAACTCTTCCATATTACATACTTCCTCTCCACCTTCCTGTCTCTACGTGGATATTCCCACTCTCCACCCCACCTGACCTTTAACCCTCCTGTGGATTCCAGTCTCTTGAGGGTTAGGTGCATCCTCTCTGAATGAACACAGACATGGAAGCCCTCTACTGTATGTCTGTTGGGGGCCTCATATCAGCTGGTGTATGCTGCTGGTTTGGTGGTCCAATGTTTGAGAGATTTGGGGGTTCAGATTAATTGAGACTGTTGGTCCTCTTACAGGATCACCTTTCTCCTCAGCTTCTTTCAGCCTTCCCTAATTCAACAACAGGGGTCAGCTGCTTCTCTCCATTGGATGCGTATAGATGTTTGCATCTGACTCTTTCAGCTATTCATTGTGTCTTTGGGAGTGCAGCCATGCTAGTTCCCCTTTTGTGAGCATTCCATAGTTCCAGTAATAGTGTCAGGACCTGAACCTCTGCCTAAGCTGGATCCCACTTTTGGCCTTTTGCTTGACCTTCTTTTTCTCAAGCTCCTCTTCATTTCCAACCCTGTAATTCTTTTTGTTTGTTTTTGAGACAGGGTTTCTCTGTCTCACTTTGTAGACCAGGCTGGCCTCGAACTCAGAAATCCGCCTGCTTGTGCTTTCCAAGTGCTGGGAATAAACCATGCCCGGTTTGTGTTTCCTTTTTGATTCAGGAATACTATGATGTCTTTGAGCACAATGATGCCTTTCTGGCCCCTCTATAAACTAGACTTGGGGAACTATGGTCCTGGAAATGTCATGGCCACAAACTCTCCTCAATCCAATAGCTTTCCTGGGGTCTCGTCTTAACAATTTGAAAAAAAAAATGAAAATCTTCACCTCAAAGGGTGAGTTTTAGAGAGATGTCTATCTTAAATTACAGATGGTAGGTTAAGAGCAGGGCGCAGAGGGGAGAGCAGGAAGGATCCCAGAAAAAGTGTACAATTGATATATTAATCATGTTTACTTTTTGTTTGGTTTGTTTTGTGTTTATTTTGTTTTTGCTTTTGTTTGTATTGTTGTTGTTAAGCTCTTAGATTAGAAAATAGGGCTATAGATTTCTAAGCATTTTCATTCCTCCTTTCATGGCTTATGCTATTAAAGTTTCAGATTATGCCTTTACCATCTCTCCTGACCAATGAGAATTCAGCTGAATGTATACCAGGGTAAAAAAGGCACACTGGCCTGTATTATGTCTAATAATGATAGTACTTTGTGATGGATAAATACAAGAGACTCACTTGGATCCACAGGATTCAGTACTGGGGCTAGCAGCCATATAATTCTCTGTTGGGGACATCCACTCTGATGCTAAATGGACATGTCTCTCAGAGCTACCAGCCCAGCCAATATGGCAATGCTAAAGTGTTTGCTAAAGTTTTTCAGTGGTTCTGGGATCTCAGAGCACTACCATCACCCAGATTTCCAATGTTGTACTCCTGATCATTCATTCATGTACTCCTAATCTTCCATCAATCTTTCAAAAAAATTAGTTTGCCTAAACAAGATTCAAAAAGTACAGAACCAACATGGACGTGGACTGTCTCACGGGATTGAATCTATAGATGAAGAATGACAGGCAAGACTTAAGACGAAGAGAAGGAGAAATAGTCCTTTCCAGGGATAAGTAGCTTAATTAGTTTTTCAAGAGCACATGACCAGCACACACACACACACACACATACACACACACACACACACACACACACACATATACATAATTGAATAAAATGAGGACATAATTCCAAAGGGATTGGTGGGTAGACTGTAAGTAAGGGGATAGAAGAAGAAAAAATATGTAATTAATTTGTAAATTAATATACACATAAAAGTAAAAATAAATAAAATAAAATAATAAAGAATATCAGATTCAGATTTAGTTCAATCTTCACCTGAATTTTGAATGCAATGTTTTCTTCCAGTGTTTTCATGCTTCCTGTCTTCTAGGTCAGTCCATAGTTTTTTATTCCAACATACCTCCTTGCGGAGCCCTAACTGTTCTTGGCTCTTCCCAAGAGTCTAGAGTTGATTGTAAGGGTGGAATCACTTTCCTCTGAGCATTAGATTTGAAGGTTGAGGACAGGAATCTTTGCCTTTTGCCACTTTCAACCTGAGTGGAGCTTTAAAAAAAAAAAAAAAAAGGCAAAGCTATCAGATAAGAAAGCAAGTGGATTTTCCCTCATATGGGGACATGTTGTATTGCAAACGTTTTCATTGAAAATTTGTCGACAAGGAACAAACTGTTAAGTGATAATTGATGGACCCACACATTGGGACATATAAAAGATGCCTAACTTTGTAATGGACATTATTCTTTGTAATGAGAACTATTAAAAGAGAGTCTTCGTAGAATATCACTACTCCATTGTGGCAAAGGGAAAAGCTTCAGAGTGCTGGGGAGACAGCATCAGAACATGGAGGAGATAATAGAGAGAATTTGTCAAGAAAAAAGTAAACTAAGAGTAACTTGATACACAAACGCTATTCTCAAAGACTTTCAAAGAAACTGAACAGATTAGAACAACCTCTTCCTGACACTCAAATAATCCTTCTTGGCTATGTTTACAGATAGCCTCAGAGAGTTCTCTCTGTTCTAATCTGTTCAGTTTCTTTGAAAGTTTTTGAGAATAGCTAAAGTCTTGGTGCTTGTGACTTCATTTAATGTCCCTTAGACTATGTGCTACAGTGCAGCTTCAGAATTAAAATAAATTGATTGCAAACATCTAAAATAAAAAAAAAAAAAACAGCCTCATATTTTATGAAAAATACACTTTGCCTCAATATATTCTGGGTAATGAGGAAAGTAGGACCAAAGATGGAAGCAAACCATCTTTGCCTGAAGTCAATTTCTGATTTGACTTTTATTTTTAAAATGTATAGTATTAAGCAATAATCTTAGAAAGAAAAAAAAAAGACATGCTCTACCTACATGTAAAATCTAAACAAAAAAGTATGTATATAGATAAGAAAATATTCATGAAGAAAAGAGAACAACAACAGAGACTAAATATATATGAATGAGGAATGACTGAACACAAGTAATGCACATGAGTTATAAAAGCCAATAGTTTTAACAGTTTTAATGTTCTTCTGGATATTTTTGGTTTTGGTGGTAGATAAATACAGAACAGCTTCTATTGTGAATGCCACTTATACTGTAATAGCAGTTTACTCTTATGAATTTAAGTTATGGTTAATTTTAATTTTGGTGTACATTTTTATTTATTAGCAAGTTTCCTTATAATTAAATTCATGAAATGTTATTATTATTATTATTATTATTATTATTATTATTATTATTATTTAATCTTTTTTACAGTACAGTCCTTGTCCTCATCCCAGTCAGTTCTATGACTGCTCCTCATCCCATACCATCTCCTTCATCTCCAAGACGATGTCCCTACCATGGCAGGCTCTGTTTCATAGGAATCAAGGATGATACCTTTGATTTCTTGGTTGATCTAATTCTACCCAATCCTTGCCTTCAAATAAGAAAAACTGTGGATAACAGGACTCAGGTGCAGTTTTCCCACTCTATAGAACTGTATTGTACCTCCACATTCTCCCATTTACTCCGTGTTACAGGAAGAGGGAATTTGGACCTACAGAGTATACATGAAGTTAAACTTCCTGCCTTTTATGCACTCTTGTGCCTACAGAACTCTCCCTAGGGGGAAACTTATCAACACTCAGGGATAATTATAATCCTTATTCCTCTATCAACTGTAGACTTTTAGCTCTGCAAAGGAAATGTCAGAAGCTTCTATACAGAATATCACTGGGCAAGGAGATCGCACTAATTGGTCTTATCTAAATTTGTAGCTACCTTCCTTTTCTCTTGACATATGGGAATGTACAAGAACCTACATTCTCTGCTATCATATCAAAACAAATGTACATCTTCCAGCTGCCTCCTCAAATAGATAAAAACCTTCTTTCTTCTGCTGTGCCTGCTGATCTGTTTTTTTTTTTTTTTCACTCCCCAGGGGATACTGTTCAAACTTAACTCAAATATCCATGTTAGCTTAGAATTTTCAATAATATAGAAACCTCAGGCTCCACAGGCTCCACTATTTGACACTTCCATTTCAATACTGAGCAAATGAGACCTCAAGACAGGAATGAATCTTATAGGATATTGGTGCTTTAGAGACTGGAGGTACCCAATAAAACAGAATGACAGAGAAACAAAGGTAAGATTTACAGAGTCCCCAAGAGTTCACCTTGGTTTGTATAAACATAGGTTAAAATTCTTAGCACAATGATATCATATAAGCTTATAATTGTTATCTTGCCAGTGTTTGTAAGGTGTCTTATGTTAAGACATAATAGAACAAAATTCATTATGTCCCTGTGATCCCCTGAAATATCAGAGAAAAATAATCACTGGCTACATGATTTCGCTCACTCATTCTTCACTGTTCACTGAAATTTATTTTGTGTTCTTAATTTTGTATTTCTTGTCATGTGTATTTGGAGAATACAAGTGTACTTGTATGTGAATGTGATTGTGGTTATAGTAAAACACAACTTTTCATTTCTCTCCCCCTCTCTAACTACTTCACTGTCCCTCCTACTCCCTCTCAAATTCAAATTCATAATATCATGTTTATTATTGCTATGTATGTGTTTGTGTGTGTGTGTGTGTGTGTGAGTAAACACAACTTTGTTAGTCAAGTCATTGTTACAAAGTAATATATACACTCAAACACACACACACACACACACACACACACACATACACACACACACACACACACACACACACACACACACACACACTTGAAGCATCATATGAAGAGTTCAACAGAAATCTATTCCTAATCAAATTAAAAGCACAACTGAACATGATGTGGCCAATAACATTTGATACATTTACAGCACAACCATTACATCTAAGGCTTAGAGACCATAGTGGAAAGGTTTACATACGGATGGTAAGCCATAGGACCGCCACACCTGCTGTGAGAATATCTTCTATATATGACAGGGAAGCTACACCCAGAGACTTGGAATAACATGGTCATGTTAACAAGGCCTATGCAAAGGTGTTTGATTGGAATTCCACAAGATGCCAGTCCCGAATGAAGACCTACAGACAACTGATGTGTGGAGGGAGAGAGAGAGAGAGAGAGAGAGAGAGAGAGAGAGAGAGAGAGAGATTGATTTTCATCTTTTTCCAAGGATGAGGCCCAGGAAGGTTATCTAATCCATAGCTGTCAGCCCTAAAAAATGCTACATATTTCATTTTAAAGATACTAATAAACTGAAAACTAGCTACAAAGAGATGGGTTTCCTGAACTAAGTAAGTGCCTTCTTTCTCCTGGACCTCATTCTTTCTGTAGTTTTCAGTGGATGCAACCCTGTTACTCTTGCTTAGACTGTTTTCAATCTCAGGAAATATGCAGTTTCCATAATTTACAATTTCAAGTTAAATGTCCTGTGATATGTGGATTTTGAGCTAACTCCTACTACAGAAAAGGTAATGTTCCTTCTCTAACTGATAAAGTAGAGAATGTTGTGCTCCCTCATGCATGAACTATACCCCTCATCAACATGGAAGTAGTTACAGAAAACATATCAATCATCAACTGTCTACCTCTCTCAGAATATTACATATTTGGATATGCATCTCTCAAGGAGCAGGTGTGGCAATAAAGTGAAATCTAAAAGAAATCCACAAAAACAACCAAAGAGTATACAGAGTAGGAACCATGGCTCCAGCTGCATATGTAGCAGAGGATGGAGTAGTCTGTTACCAATGGGAGGAGAGGCCCTTGGCCCTGTGAAGGTTCTATGCCCCAGAATAGGGGAATGACAGGACCAGGAAATGGCAGTGGGAGGGTGGGCGAGCAGGGCGAAGGAGGAGTGGATAGGGAGTTTTCAGAGGGGAAACCAGGAAAGAGGATAACATTTGAAATGTAAATAAAGAAAATATCTAATTAAAAAAAAAGAAAAAAATTAAATGCACCAATTTGAAGTAAAAGATAAGAGATTCTTTGCCAGTTAGATTATATAAAATAAACTTGGCATTCTCAAGAACAGTTCATGATATACAACTGTCAGAGAAGGCAGTGTGATGCAAATGACATAAGAAGTGTCTTGAGCCTTGTAACTTTACAGTTTTGGAGTGAATATGATCTCCTTACTTGGAAGCTTACTCTTCTACCCCTATTTTCAAAAATATTTTTTCCTATTTCTAATTACATGTTCCTGGTATGATTCTTTGTGCTGGAAAGACACAAGAGCCTGGAAACTTCAGTAGGTGGTTTGGGATTTAGATTCATGTCTATAGCAATAAAATATAGCACAACTGTGAAAGGATTCAGAAAACCCCTCTCTTTCACTTCCATATATTATTCACAGTTTCTAACTAGTTGTGACCCGTGAAAACTTCTTTATCAGAATGGCTCATTCATATATGACATAAAGCATAACCAGCCTTCCAGTCCAAAGACATGTTACAGAAAAACCCTAAATATGTTTTAAAAAAATATGTAAGAAATTGATGAATTAAGATAGCATAAATAAAAACAGATTTTCCTGTTGCTTGTTTTGCTTCTGATTCCTTTATGAATAGCACTTTGGAAAATAAATTTAGCTAAAATATAAAAATTGTGTATAGATCTGTATAAGATAAGGTATTATGGACAACTTTTATGACAGACTGAAGCTTATACATATAAAATAAATGAATAATTATTTAGAAAATGGTGATTATACTACATAAAATTGGGCCTGGTTCTTGCATTTAAAACAAGGAAAAGTTGATCTTAAAGTAATCTGGAATTTTCTGCTCTGTTAGTTTTAAGATATTTCCTTCTAATACATACCCAACCTCCTTTATGATAACTTTGAAGCATCGTCATATCTGTAATTTTTTAATAGATGGTCTGTGTTTTCTGCCCATTATGACATATTATAAACTAACTTTTCATGTTATGAAGGAAAGTTGGTAACACTTCTCCTAATTAGCTTTTTGTGAGAAACATGAATAACCTTTGGGTTCTTATACCACACAATCTGCTTTCTCTGGAACTGAACCAGCAAATTTAAATATAACAACTAACAACAGCAAGCCTTTATATTGCCCTTCACTGATAAATAACTTACTGAGCTGGGAACCCTGTCATAATTAACATAGTTTTATACAAAAATGGGCCAAACAAGTGACACATTAAATAAATAATGAATGAAATGTACATAAATGATAGAGCCCCAGATTTATTTTCAGCCTTACATGGCATTCATTTTCAGAAAATGTTCCCACATAGATGTTGTCTTCTAATGTTATATTGATAGAATTATGGAAAATGTGGTGGAAATGAAATTTAGGCTATTAATTGAAAGATAAGAACAGTAGTAAAAATATCATAGATTATGGATCAGAAAGCTGTAATTTCAGCTGTCATTACAGGAAGATTTCCTGTGATGGACTCAAAATTTTAGATGTATTCGAAATACCTAACCAGAAGTATTTAACAAGCACAGACCACAAGACTGCTTTATATGTACAATTTCATATATTTCAAAACTTAAAAATTATATAGAATATGATGTTGAAGAATATTTTCCTGTCAATGATTCACTATATTGCATCCAAAATTCCATACATATATTTTTTCTTTTTGTTTAATTAATTAATTAATTAATTAATTTAATTTATTTACATTTCAAATGTTATCCCGTTTCCTGGTTTCCCCTCTGAAAACCCCCATCCCCTAACCCCTCCACCCTCCTCCTGATTACCAACCCACCCACTCCAGCTTCCTGGTCCAGGCATCCCCCCTACACTGGGCCATCAAGCCTTCACAGGACCAAGGTCGTCTCTTTCCATTGATGACCAACTAGATCATCTTCTGCTACATATGTAGCTGGAGCCATGAGTCGCATAATGTGAACTCATTTTTTGGTGTTTTAGTCCCTGAGAGCTCTGGGGGTATTGGTTGGTTCATATTGTTGTTCCTCCTATGGGGTTGCAAACCCCTTCAACTCCTTGGGTCCTTTCTCTAGGTCCTTCATTGGGGACCCTGTATTCAGTCCAATGGATGGCGGTTCCTCAGAAAATTGGACATAGTACTACTGGAAGATCCAGCAATACCTCTCCTGGGCATATATCCAGAAGATGTACCATCAGGTAAGAAGGACACATGTTCCACTATGTTCATAGAAGCCTTATTCATAATAGCCAGAAGCTGGAAAGAACCCAGATGTCCCTCAACAGAGGAATAGATACAAAAAAATTGGTACGTTTACACAATGGAGTACTACTCAGCTATTAAAAACAATGAATATATGAAATTCCTAGGCAAATGGATGGATCTGGAGGGTGTCATCCTGAGTGAGGTAACCCAATCACAAAAGAACTCACATAACATGTACTCACTGATAAGTGGATATTAGCCCAGAAACCTAGAATACCCAAGATACAATTTATTAAATACATGAAACTCAAGAAGAATGAAGATCAAATGTGGTCACTTCGCCTCTTCCTAGAATTAAGAAAAAATTACACACTGAAGGAGTTACAGAGATCATGTGTGGAGCTGAACCAAAGGATGGACCAACCAGTGACTGCAGCAGCCGGGGATCCATCCCATAATCAGCCACCAAACATAGACACGATTGCATATGCCAGCAAGATAGTGCTGAAATGGCTTGTTATAGCTGTGGGAGGCTATACCAATGCCTGGCAAACATGGAAGTGGACACTCATAATCAGCTATTAGATAGAACTCAGGACTCACAAGGAAGGAGCTAGAGAGAGTATCCAAGGAGCTGAAGGGGTCTTCAATCCTATACATGGAAGAATAACAGGAACTAACTAGTACCCCCAGAGCTCATATCTCTAGCTCCATATATAGAAGAAAATGGCCTAGTTGGCCATCATTGGGCAGAGAGGCGCCTTGGTCATGCAGACTTTATATGCCCCAGTACAGGGGAACACCAGGGCCAAGATGTAGGAGTGGGTGGGTAGGGGGGCAGGGCGGGAGATGGGGGAGGGTATAGGGTACTTTTGAGATAACATTTGAAATGTAAATGAAGAAAAGATCTAATAAAAATGGGAAGAAAAAAAAGTGCCTTTGTGCAGAGTATAGCAGAAAGACTGGAGACTCAGAGAGAATCCTCTTCTCCTGTTTTGAGAAATTCAAATATGCTAGGCATGTGGGTGCTTAGTATATTTGCTTTTCAACTCAGTGGTATATTTCAAAATGTTGGAAGCTTATTCTTCTAATTTTGTTAAATATCATTTATCCCATTGGCTTGGTCTTTTGGCATTTCATATAATTACCTTGAACACAGGGCCATTAATGCTGGCAAACCTTTAGTGGAGATATTTTTGACGATCTGGCATGACATTTTAGGCTATTTGTACACTTGAGATCATGTCTATTTTTTATTAAATATACTATTTATAATTTTCCTATAAACATTTGAAATTTCTGCTTTCTCAAGTGATATCTGCCGATTCATTTAAGAAGCTAAGATTTGTGTTAATTTTCTTCCACTAATTTAAAAAAATGAAAATATAAATCAAATCAAGATAAAATCTGCATCAATGTCTTTTAATTTAATCTGTTTTTTGTGTGTATGTGTGTATGTGTGTGTGTGTGTGTGTGTGTGAGAGAGAGAGAGAGAGAGAGAGAGAGAGAAAGAGAGAGAGAGAAAGCTTATGTAGCGAAAACAGTGAAAGTCATCATTAGAAGACACTCATCCAACACACACTAGGAAAAGACCTAAGTTCAAAATTTTATTTGTGAAATTTGCATCCAGCAAATACAAGAGTCAGTAAAATACTTGGCCTTTCTGCTTTGATGGTAACGTGAAGGACTAATTACCAAACTATCATTTTTTACTTATATTAGAACACAATATGATACAAACCACCTCTCTTCAGAGTTTATAGACAATGTAAGTATGATCATTGTATTGCAAGTTTATTTAATGATGTCATTTCTGTGAATATGAATCTATTGTTCTCATTATAACTGCTTTAAATCTAGGTAAATTAAAGATATGCTTATATATTTAGGTATATATGAGTAAATGTATATAAAAAACATATAAATTTGCAAATCTTCTCTAAGGCCAAGGACACTGTCATTAGGACAAAATGGCAACCAACAGATTGGGAAAAATTCTTTACCTATTCCACATCCAATAGAGACTAATATCCAATATATGCAAAGAACTGAAGAAGTTAGACTTGAGAGAACCAAATAATCCTAATAAAAACCCTGAAATGATACAGAAGTCCATAACTGATCTCTGCCAGATTTTGCTCTTATTCTATTCCATTTGCTGTTAAACTCTTCTCTTTTTCATATAATAAACCTTCTTTATGATTATAACAGTTATTCTGACCAATGAGTCCTTCCAACGGTCCCTGAACCTGGCAGTGGAGTTAGGGATTCTTGACAATTGGAGTTAGTATAAAAACAATGCAAAAACATATAGTTTTGCAATTAATCTCTGTAGAAAAATACATGTTTCATCATGTCAATCCATGATAATACAGGAAATGAACAGTTTATTACCACCAATATAATTTCAAAAAGATTAATTGCTGTGTTTATCAAATATTGCTTTCGAATATTAGTGAAGAAATATCATTGTATGGAAATAAATAAGGCAGCAGCTAAAGCAAAGCATTGCTATAAACTCATGTTCACTAATAATGACTTTTAGGAGAGCCTTATATTACTCTTTATTTAAATAGCAACAGCAGAACAAATTCACTAGAAAATATTGTCATGAGAGTGTTTTATCAGTTGTAATGTAAATTACATGTTTAATTTAATTGATAACCACTTATAAAACTTAAAAGCTGGTAAGCCTTTTTGAGTATCCAATTTAAGAAAAATGCATTTTAAATCTATGCCCCTCTCTCTCTCCTCTCTCTGTTTCTCTCTTTCTGTCTTTCTGTCTCTCTCTCACACACATATACACATATATCAATCATAGCATGCTTTATGTAACACTGTTTCTTTTCTGTTTTTCTGTAAATATTTCATTTTTTTTACATATACATTTAATCATTTAAATCCACAATTACATCAACTAATACAGTATGTTTTGTAGTCTCTGTAAGCAGTTTGGTTTAAGAAAGAAAACACTTAGCAATACAAATATAGGGAATTTTTCATAAAGAACTATTCTGCTAGTATCCCAAATTATCATACAATACAGCTGTATAAATTTGAAAAATAACAAGTATTAGTAGTGGGAGGTAAATGAGTTTATATATATATATAAAATACTCAAGTTGGCTAAACATAGAAGGATGGGTTGGAAAAATAGGTTACATGAGATGACAAAATGATTATGTATTAGCTAGTCAAAAAAGCAGATGTGGGTTCATGTATGTACTGAAAATTTACATGTTAGTACACATTGAGAACATTGGTAAGTGTAAAAGTGCTGTGGATTTTAAAGACTTAGTACAAATAAAGGATATAAATTATGTAGCAGTGAATTCAGGCACAAAACCTTGTGAGAATGAGAGTAACTTCCAAAAATTGGAACTGGTAAATTGTGCAATAAATCACCCCTTAGAATAAAGTAAAAAGAAAATAAGATTGTTATTTTGTCAATGGAAGAAACACCTGATAATGGCAGTTGACTTGGGTGTTCTCATTCAGTTAATGAGAACTATATAGTGTAAAATTCCTGCCATGCCAATGAGGCAAGTCTAGATTGGTTTCAGGGCTTTTAGGGTAAGTCACAATACATTCAATTATTCCTTCTGTAATTTAATCTTTGTAAATCAGGTAGTCAGAACTGTTCCCTTTTTGGCTTTCAGTTATGACCTTGCATCTACAAACATGACCGGGCTCCTCCCTACAAAAGAGAAAAACTATTTTCTTATAAGTTTTGAGTATAGATTGTCTGCTGACATTTCAAGGAAGATATAGGGTTAAGGGCCATGAGGTAGTAAGTTACTCAGAATATAGAAGACCTTTGAATTTGTACTGATCAAAATTTAAATAATTTTGGAATATTTAGACCATGTGAATAAGATATGGGAAAAATACCTAGCTGTACCTCTGGAAACATAATCTAAGATTTACATACCTTACCACAAAGAGACTTGCATCCTAATGTCTATATCTGTTCAAGTCACAACAGCTAAGAGATGGGATCATTTTAGATATCCATTTATAGATAATGAAGCATGTGTTACACTTAGAGAATTGTGTTTTATTCAATTATAAAAATAAAGTTATAAAATCACCAAGAACGTATATGAAACTAGACAATGTATTAAGTGAGGTAGAAAAGCAAATACTGCAAATTCTTTCTCAGATGCATTTATTTTATGAATGTATATATGAAAATATTTAATTCATATATATATATATGTATATAAACATATATCTATGTTTTATGTATGTATGTGTGAGTGTGTGTAGAGAAAATAGAAGTGATTCTATGACAGAAAAATTTGGTTTCAAGGAAAGATAATAGGGAAGACAGTATAACATATATGATAAATAGAGAAGGCAGTAGAGCATATGTGATATGAAAGTGGACAGGGAGGTATTGGGTAGAAGGATTTTAAGTAGTGAGCAGAAAAAAAAAATATATATATATATATATAGGGAATTATTAGGAGTGTTATATTAACCAAACATGGGTGTTCTACTTTCATCTCTCTGACAAAACATGCTGACCGAAATTAACATAACAGATTTATGCTTACGTGTGATATTCTATAATTGAAATGTATCAGGGCAAAAAGACCAGAAGGAACTTAAAGCAGAAACCATAGAAGCATGTTGCTTGTTCTCTACCCTATAATCATTAATGTTTAGCTAGTTCCCTTACATAGCCCAAAAGAACTTTAACAGGGTATGGTGCTACACATAGTGTGCTGGACCATCCATCATTAATTAAAAATGTCAACCTCTGAAAGATATCCATAGAACAATTTTATCTCTATAAGGCATCAATTAATATTCTAATTAGTACAATAAGTGTGTATAGAAATATTAGAGGAAAACCTTTTACTTTTTACGCTAAGTAAAAAATAAAATATATTGTTAAAAGTTGTTAATAGAATATAAAGGTATTTTAAGGTATATATAATAATAAAGCATTTAGGATCTAAAGTAACTTTTGTTTCTTAAGACAAAAGCAATCACATAGGGATACAAATGATAAAACTCCAAGTGAATATTATTGTAGAGATTCACAAAACACTAAAAATGAAATAAAAAGTTTTAGAAGAGACCCTTGTCTTGAATATTTTTCATACTTTTGAATGCTTGTGACTTCCCTTTTCATGGTGCCTAATGTTCTTACAAGAGAATCCAACAAAATTAATAATTATATGTATTTATTTTCTAGCTTCAGAGATACCTGAAATTTGAAGCTTGTTTTCATAAAAGGATTAGTAATAAAACCAAAGAAAAACTGGGCATTTTTAGAAAGAGGCTCAAATCGCAGAGATTTCTATTTGCTTCACAGAAAACTATTCATATATTTGTGATGAGTGATCTACTCTCTTGTTCTGTTCTTTTCTGATTCTTCCCAATATAACCATCAGAGGGCAATAGAAAAAAAGTCAAGAATAAGGTTCAAAATCAAGGAATATTGAAACTATAAAATAAATGATTATTGAGAATAAAGAATGTAACAAGAGGAATTAAAAATATTTTCACATTTGGATAGTGTGATTGCTAAACAACCTATCTGATCCCTAATATAAAAATTTGATGGTCAGTAGAGTTATTTGGTGGTCTATCTCTTTTTAAATCCCATTTATAGTGTTTTATTATACATTACATATATATTCTATACCTCTTATAAATATGACATAGCCAGTTTTATCACATACTTGATACTCTCCTTAAGTTAGTTCAAATGCAGCAATCATTAAGGAATCTAACAGGTATCCTTTCAGAGAATGAATTACTCTTTTTGCCAAATTCACATAACACAAGATGCAAACCTCTACTGCTTTCTAATTGAATTATAGGCATTTTCCATCATTATGTACCTCATACAATGAAAGGTAAACCTGAGAAGTAGAAAATATTTAAAGATGTATATGATGAGCAAATACAAAGAGCTGTATGAGTCAAATGTATGAAGAAGTATGTGTGTGTGTGTGTGTGTGTGTGTGTGTGTGTGTGTGTGTGTGTGTGTGTGAGAAAGACATACACAGAGAAAGGGACATAAACAGAGAGAGAAATAGAACATGAATATACTTACTTTTTCCTTTTTCCATTTTTATACAAAGTGGTACTCTCATAAGCACAATTATTTGGAAATATGCTCATTAGCACATGCAAAATTATTATTTCATAGTAGTATATGTGCTTTAAAACACAATAGAATACAATTAAGATCCTTCATCACAGGTCTTTCTTCTTGTTAACTTGATACCTAAACAGATTTCTGTAGAGTATAATATTGCATTCTTGACATCCAAAATCAGTATTACAATGTAAAATCATTCTGAGATCATCTTCATAACTTTTCATGTTCTTAACATTTTTTAACTCTGTTCAAAAGTCTAATTTTAAAATCTTTTTTGAGGCAAAAGACTCAAGAACAAATGCTGTATTTCAAATAATGATGAAGACTGAATATTTTCTGTATTAAAGGAAAACATTGAAAAAGAAAGCTGGAGTGACAGAAAAAGCATATAACCTAGGTGGTAAATAACAAACAATCTCTGTGGACTTTGCCTCCCCATGGATCAACACCTGGAGAGTTTATCCTGAGACTACAAAGAGATGCAGGCTCACTTTTATACAAAATTGGAGAAAATATCTCCTTGCAAAGAATTTTCAATATTTATTTATATACCTTAAAGTTTCTTCAAAGATATTAAAATCCTTTTCAACTCTGGCATCCCTTTCAAGGCTTGTGCTACATAAAAATCTTTTCCGTCAAATCTAAAGGCAAATAGATAACGTATAAAAAAATAACCACATAAAAGTATTCTTCACTGTTTTCAAACAGTTAGTAATGGAGAATTCTTGTCAATTAAAATGCTTAAATCAAATAGTACTATGTAAGCCTAGTTTTGGAAATTATAACTTTAATGAGTGGAGAGTCTAAATCACAAGGGTCACTTGTTACTAAGGATTAAGTTGAATAATTTTAGATGTGAAGCTGATATCTCATTCTATTTTATTAGAAAATGCACATGAAATATTGTTTATAAACATTGATTGTATTAGAATATTTTACTAAGGATATAATAATTAGGAAATGCTCATAAATTTTTCTATGTGAAATTTGTGATGTGCTGATTTATGAAGCATTTAAAACTTAAAATGGCAATGTAGTATGAAATAAATTCAACGGATTGTTGTCAAACATTGTTTCATTTTATGTGCAATAAACAAAATATGTCACTGACATTTTAAGTTTCTCATGCCTGAGGACAATTCACTTAGAAATGAAAGAAGACACACATTAGATTTCAAAAGTGTGCTATTAAATATTTAGCAGCAGGTGGTAAAATTAGGCGAAAATATCAAAGGATTAAACAAAAGTTATAAAAAACACAAAAACAGAGTTAGAGGACAATGGTCAGATTAAGCAATAATAATTATAAAGTGACTAATTTGGTAAACTTTAAATGTTCACAAAGCTGCTCTTGGGATATTTAGAGACAAGGTTGCCATGTATACCTAACTGTACTATAGGTATTTTTATCTTTCATTATAAGTATACCATTTTATACTAAGTTGTTAGCATTTAACTTTAATATATTTTTTTCTGGCTATGATTTAGCAATTGTAGTATATGAAACTGAAATAAAGCATTGAAGAATTGAAATTTCAGTATTTTAGCTTCTATAAGAGTCAGGAAGAAAATGCGTTTAAGCAGGCATATCATACCATATCCATTCAAATATCAATGCAATAGAGTGCTTGGTTACAATGAACTATGTTAAAAATGCTATATTATGTTTAAAATGCTATTTTGGATGGATGCTTTCTGCCACATTACCATTAAAAACCATGTAGTTGCTTTTACCTCTATAAGATAAAAAATAGCAAAGCATCATAAGAAAGGTTTTATGAAATGGAAAAAGAAAAAGAATAGTAATTCTGTAAATCTGAAATGGGTATTCAGTTGGCTATGATAAGAGCATCTTTGAACATTATTCACACACATACATACACACACATAATTGTGTGTGTATGTGTATGTGTGTGTTTTCATTCATAATTGTTCCCTCTCAGGATATGTTATCATATGCACAAGTTTCCTTTAGTAGTTCTTTGCATTAGGAATCTCTTTCAGGACAACAGCTGCCTTCAGGAATAAAATTGAAAATCTTTCTCCTTCACCTAAGCCACATAACCTGTGTGTTGCCTAACAGGGCATTTAGAAGTGAGTGCTCCAGCAATCAACAATCATGGTAAAACTGTACTGAATGACACATATGTGATATTAGTGTAAGTACAGTGGAGAGGACCCAGCAGCCAAGAATCAAAGCATCTGTGTAGCAAGGAAGTAATTTAGGTTATGTTATGGGACAGAAACATCCTGAACAGAAAAATGATTGACATCTACCATCTACCGTGAGGCTAAATTTGCCAAAAAAAAAAAAAAAAAAAAAAAAAAAATCAATGATTCTGAGTTTAAGATTATTTTACAGAGATACTCTGGAATCCAAACATCTGGATGTAAGCCACTACAACTAGACATTCTACAACACCCATCTAAGAGATAATGACGGAATATCGCTATGACACTTCCAAAGGAAGTGGATTGAGAATGAGGAAGAAAATGGGCAAGGGGGCTCCTCTAGTGACCATAACAAGGACTCCTGAGGACTTTACTGTTCCTGGGTTATTCTTTATAGAATTCTCTTTTCGTTTGGAATTGTCATCAAACATTTCTCACTTTATATAACAACAAAGAAACATGTCTCCATGATACACATGCGTGAGGGAAGATGAAAGAATTGTTTTGATTTGATGGAGTTAGAGCAGTGCAGCAGGAAAAAAAACCTATGACATACATAAAGGAGATGACACATACAGAGAATACACATGTTAAATTAATTACAGTGAGAAGGTACTGCATGTTCTCAGCTCTGAATGTGGATGAGGTTTTGATGAGAGAGGAAGAAAGTCCACATGGATTTGGAAAACAGATTCAGTGCAAATTCTTTGTCAGTTGCAACCAAAATTTATACTCCATTTTATAAGTTACAGTTGTCGTATGATCTATGGTGCAGTCAAATACATTTGCAGCCCTCTCTGGTTTGTCATTGAGCAGTAGAACTATGTGAAGATAGAGAAGTCATTACTGATGTGGAAATAGAAATGCTGGCTCCCGTCTCTGAACCAGTGGAAGAAGCTCATGTATGTTCTCTATGCTCTTCTTTTTATATATAAACAGCATGTGATTTCCAAGGGCAAAGTTCATTCTGTTGTGAAAGTGTAACACCACATTCATCTCTTTTAAGGGTATACAGACGTATGTACCAATTCCACTCATCACAAATCCAACCAGAAATATCAGTACTAGTCTTTATCTATGTACATCATAACTAAACTCACACTTTCACATTTAACAGTTGTATTAACAACACCTATTTAAATTTCCTAGTATCTACTTAAAGCACAGATGTATAAAATGATTCATTGGAAAGTACTTGTAACTTTCATACTTCTATCTATTTATATTTATATTATTTATTTACTTATTTATATATATTTACATATTTATTACAAGCTTCTTGCGCTATAGCTGGGCAGGGATCATTTATTCTGAACCCATTCTAATAAGCATAGGTGTATCTACATTGTGGAAGCAGAGGTTAGATGTTATGTTAAATGAATTTATCCATTTAGACTACAATATTGAATTTCTTTGACTCAGTTATTTTAGAATTAATTAATTAATTAATTAATTTTCTTACTTATTTTAAAATGTGTTGGATATGTTTTACTTTAATATTGTCATTCATATTGACACCAGGAGACCATGGTCCACAAAGTCAACTATGCAGGGCTTCCGTGAGCTCACAAAGACTGATGCAGCAATAGCCGGAAGGGCCTGCATCAATCCTGTGTATATGTTATGGGTGTTTAAAGCTTGATGTCTTGAGGGACTCCTAACGATGAAGCAAGCCTACCTCTGACTCTTTTGCCTGTTCTTATTACACTTTTCCTCCTATTGGGTACCCTTGTCCAGCCTCCATATGAGGACTTTAGCCTTGTCTGACAGTTTTGTCCTGATTGGCTGTGGTTCCTTGGAAGCATTGTCTCTTCAGAAGAGGGAAAACGTGGGGTAAATTTGGGGAAGAGGAAACTTGGACAGGAGGGTGAAATGGGAGGGGTGGAAAGTGTGGTTGGGATGTATGAGAGAAGAATCTATTTTCAGTAAATAAAAATATTTGTACTATTTACTGTTGAGACATTTCTCCAGCCATTAGCATATTGATATTATATATTTATTTTGGGGGGATGAATTAGTGAAGTAGTTTCCATAATGATCTGTTAAAAGCCTATTCAATTTTGAAAATAAAAATATAAAATTAAGGAATTAACACACAGATAGATGGGAGACCTTATCTAATCCAAGAACCAAAGCTACAAAATGTCTGAGAGCAATTTAATATATGAAATACAGCCCAGTGGAATAACAGAATTTATAACAGTATTATTTTTATAGAATGTATTGAACTTTTAACTGATATATCAAAGTAAACAAGTAGGATAAAAGTGTCCTTTAACAAATGCTGCTGGAACAAACAAAAAGAATAGCCCTTGTTTTTATTATTGTGCCTGAATATAAAATAACTTAAAATGGAATCACTGTGGATTTCCCAATATTAAAAAAAAAAAAAACTATTGAGTTTCTGAGTTAAAAAGTTCTTTATGATAATAGCTATCTCCAAAAGAATGAAAAAAAGCATCTATTATGCTGAAATTAATAGGTAGAATGGGCTTTATTAAAATTAAATTATTGCTTTTTACAAAACACTCAGTATAGAACTCTAAAAGCCATAGACAGTGGAAATAATATTTGTATACTAATGCTATGACAAAAGTCTGCATAAAGAGCTAAATATTTATGTAACTAAATCACTTCTATACCAATGATATTACAATTTCTTTAACAGGTGTCTCACAAACTTACATATAAAGGATAAATACATATAAAGGATAAAGTTTGGTGGTGAAAGATAGAGACACTATTCTTCATACAATGGTGATGTCTATTATATTGTACAAATACAAACACTGGAATGTCATTCAGGATTAATAAATATAGTAAATACTATAAATTCAAAACATGGGTGAAGTTAGAAGATATAATAAACTAACTAATTAGATGCAGAAATACATTTCACACTAGAAGACTAAACAGGAGAGTCTTAGGCTGTGGTAGTAGGACCTGTTGGTGGGTGGGGGTTGATGGGACAGTGTTGGCCAAATACTGGGACTGGAGAGATTCTCTGTGCTTAAGAGTATTTGGTCTTCTGGAGGATCTGGGCTTGTTGCCTGGCAAGCACATAGTATCGAACAGCTTTCTGGAACTTCTGTTCCAAAGAATCCAGTGTACTCTTAATGCCTCTGAGGGAACTGGGCATGCTGTGGGTACACAAACATGCATGAATGTAAATGATAATACACATTCAATGAAATTGCGTGTAGACAGAGTTGATATATTTAGAATGTCTGTTGCATGCCATGTTGTCCACTGATGATATATTGAGAGTTTTAATAAATGCAGATTCTGAATTATCATAGCCACACTCATACACACATGCACAAGGAAACTTTAAGGTGACATAGTGACTAGATGCAGTATTAAAACTATTTTAACGTGCATGTCTGTTTTATATCATTATTTAGAAAACTGGGTAGACAATTATTTATGGATTATATTTCCATATATATGTGGAAGTGACACAATCATGTATTTAAAGAAATCATTTATAAAAATATATCTCAGAACAAATCAATAATAAAATGTTTAATAGCATAAACTAATTCTATACACAAGCATGCAAAAATATATTTTATGTCATATGAAGTATTATATGGAATATTCATTAAATTGTATCCTAGAAAATTCACATGACCTTTTCTAATTTTATATTTCTGGAATTGTGTTTCCTAGTTTAAGAATTTTTTATAATTACTTGTCATAATTTGAAAAACACATTCGTAATGCAAATTATGAGCACAAAATTCTTTGAGTGGAACTGCTCTTTGGTACAGCTTACACCAAAATTTTAATTGATCCATCCATGAAATTTGAAAAAGATCAGTACTAAACTGTATTTAATTGTGTCATATGTCTTTTTCCTTCTGGTTTTATCAAAACAAACAAACAAACAAACAAACAAATTAACAAACAAAACCAACTTGTCCATTACTATAAGAAAAATTAAAATAGCCACCTTAATATATTGATAGAAATTCTGAGATCAGCTTCATGATCCTAAATAAAACATTAATACAGCATTCCCACACAACACCCCACACACACACTCAAAACCCACACTCATGCAACATACATACATAACACACACCACAACAATGCACACGACACACACACACACACACACACACACACACACACACACACACACACACACACTTAAACACACATCCCCTCATGATTAAGGCACCTGCAGGTCATTTCTTTCTTCTCTTTATCCAATTAAAGTTTTGCTTTTCTTATTGCTCCTCCATTTCTTTTTTCAGCATATTCATCTCCATGCAGTAAAGGAAATCTCTTATTGTTATTGAATTTCTGTATCTGTTTGCAGGGACATGGAGTTTTCTGTGGAACGTCCCCAGTGCTAAAATTCCCCCCCAGTGAGTGCTTTGAGAGAACCCATGGTTAAGCCTTCAAGTCAATATGCAAATCTGTTTTTTTTTTTTTAACAGAGGACTTGTGGGTGTTTCAAAACAGATATGCATTAAATAAGTATTTATGCAATGTTACAGTTGTTAGAACTAGGAGACTTTTCCAAGCCATGAGAATTGAAAGAGCAGAGCCAAGAAGGAGGAGGAGGCTGCATTTCCAAGGGCCTGGCCCTGCCCATGTGTCCACTAGGCAAAGCAAAATTGAAATGGCTGTGTTCTTTGAAAAGAACATGTGGTTATGTGTGAGCAGAGGCATTCACACACAGTCTCCAATGCACCTGGCTGCCTGCCCAAGGTGGGAGAATTTCAGTTGGCATTTACTTCCTAATTCCTACTTTCACATAGTTACAATTCTCTCACAATCAGCATGCAATTTTTATATAATTACAAACTACATAAAGAAGCTATTTTTACTGTGAAAAAATAATTCTATTCCAATGCAATCCAATATGTCTTACAATAGTTTTATGAAATCTATTATATCTGCTTCTCAAAGAATAATTTGAAAGGAGAAATGATTTTATGTTGAATGGTCTCTTGGACTCTGTTTCTTGAAAATATTGCCTCTCATTCTCATTCTTAAGTGGTAACACTGAATGGAAACTTATTTTCATAATTTACTTGCTTTTTTATTGTTGAATTATATATGAATAGATTTCCCTAGTGATATACTATTTAAATTTGTATTTTTAAATATGTATCAAATGATTGATTCTGTGTATATGTATTTTTCTGTTACTTTTACTTTCTACTTTGTCTTAACAATGAAAGGATCATCTTGCTTGAGGCAGATATTATCCTTGGTTCTTAGCTTTCCTATGTAGTAATGTGTATATACATATATATACATACACACACACACACACATATACATATATATATATATATATATATATATATATATATATATACATGAATATATAGTCACTATTTGTCTATTGATTTTTAGCATTTTATTAATATTTTACTACCTTGAGTATTATAGTGTATAATTTTATTATACATATTTGTCTTTTTTTTTCAGATTTTGTTACATTGTAGGCATAAGAAATGAGGTTTAAAGTAAGGCTAGCACTGCTGTAACTCCATTCTAGAAACTGCAACATGTGGCACCTTAGAATTCCTTTTCTTACTTCTTCCTTCCTTCATTTATCTCCTTCCCTCCTTTCCTTCCTTCCTTCCTTCCTTCCTTCCTTCCTTCCTTCCTTCCTTCCTTCCTTTCTTCCTTCTATTCTTTTGATCTCTCTTCATAAAATTTTATTAAGTATATTTTAATTTCAAAAAATAAACAGTATTGATTTTCAAACACAAATTATTTTTCTTATATTTTATTTATGTATACCCCCAAATGTTACACCTGCTCCAGGTACCCCTCGAGGAGTTCTTCCCCCATCCCACATCCACTTCTCAGTCATTCATTTGCCTCTTTTGTGCCTGGGACCTCAGACCAGTCTTTGTATGCTCTTTGGTTGGTAGATTAGTTTCTGGAAGCTCCCAGATGTCCAGATATTTAAGATGTTTGGTCTTTCTAATGGGATGCCAACCACTTAATTTCCTCCAATCCTTTCACTAATAGTTTCATAGGGTTCCTGGACCTTAGTCCAATGCTTAGCTGTAAGTACCTGCATCTGCCTTAGTCAGCTGCTGATATAGCCTTTCAGAGAAAAGTCATGCTAGGCTCCTGTTTTCAAACACAATATAACATTAGTAACAATGACGGGGTGTGGTGCTGGGCAAAGGGATGGATCCCAAGTTAGGCCAGTCACTGGTTGTCCATTTCAACAACCTTTGAACAGGTTGTGCAGTCTGCTCCATTTTTATCTCTGCAGTTCTTTTAGACAGAAATTGTTTTGAGTTGAAAATTTTGCAGGTTGGTTAGTGCCCCCATCCCTCCACTGGCGGTGGGGGGCTTATTTATCTGCTGGAGGTGGTCGTGCCAGGTTCCATCTTCCACTTTTGTGCATTTCATCTAAGGTCACCCACATTGAGACCTGGGAGCCTCCCTGGGGTTTCTGGGCACTTCCTTGAGGTTCCTCTCATTGGCCACCACCACTAGCTGCATTTTTTCATTATTTTCCTGTTCTCTGGGTTTCTATTCTGTCTCAACCCATACCTGATGCTGTTTCCTTTTTCCTCTCCTCCTCACCCAGGTCTCTCCTTCCCTCTGCCTCCTATGATTATTATTTTGCCCCTGCTAAATGGAATTGAAGCATCCTCAATTGGGTCTTCTTTTTTATAAGAGAATTTTGGATGAGTCATAGGTCTTCTGTATTTTTGGTAATATCCACTTATTGCTGAGTATAGACCACGCATGTCCTTTGGAAGATGAATTAACTCATTCAGGTAATTTTCTTGGTATATCCACTTGCCTTCAAAATTCATGATGACCTTGTTTTTAAGAGGTGAATAATATTCCATTGTGTAAATGGACCACACTTTCTGGTCAATATATTTGGTGTACTGTAGGCTTTATTTATATTTATATCCTTTTTTTTATGTTATGGAAGAGTTGGGTTTGTTTGTTTGTTTCCTGATTTTGAAGATATCTTCTTGCCCTTTGAACTGGGAATCTTTTACTTCATTGGTTGCTATTATTCTTATGTTTGGCCTTTTCATTGTGTCCTAAGTTTCCTAGATGTTTTGGGTTAGGAACATTTTATACTTGGTATTTTCGTTGACTGACATATTGATATCTTCTGTAGAATCTTCTGTGTCTATTATTTCTTTTTCCATCTCTTGTATTTTGTTGGCCTTTCGTTCGTAATTCCTGTTTTCTTTCCTGGGTTTTCTATCTCCAAGGTTGCCCCATTAGTATTTTCTTTATTGTTACTATTTCCATTTTAGGTCTTGAACCATTGATTTAATTGCTTTACCCTTTTTATTGTATTTTCTTGTATTTCTTAAAAGGATTTATTTGTTTACTCTTCAAGGGTTTCTACCTGTTTGCCTGTGTTTTTGCTCTCTCTCTCTCTCTCTCTCTCTCTTTTTAAATGATTAATTTATATCCTCCTTAAAGGCCTCAATCATCTTCATGAGATGGGATTTAGGGTAAGAATCTCGTTCTTCATATGTATCAGGATTTCCATGTGTTGCTGTGATATGAGAGCTAGGTTCTGGTGGTGTAAAATTGCATTGGCTTATGTCGATTATGTTCTTGTGCTTGCCTATTGCCTTGTGGCTGTCTCTGGTGTTAACTGCTCTGAGCACTTTGGATTGAAGTAGGCTTCCTCAGAGGCAGGGGAAGCTCTGTGTTTTAAGTTAGGGCAGGTTTTCTGGGAGGTAGACTAGGCTGAGGGGTTGGGGAACAAGCAATTGCATCTATCAAGGTTCAGGTGGAGGTACAGACCAGAAAGATGATGGGGCTCTGGTAAGGTTGGAGAAATTCTAAGACTTTTGGACTCCATGGGTGTCCCAGCTCTTGTAGATACAAACACATGTACACTCATATGCATACACACACACACACACACACACACACACACACACGTGTGTATGTATGCATATATGTGTGCATATGTATAGGTACAGGTACATGTATCTATATTCCTACTTTTATATATATATACTTTTATATATATATTACTGTGATTGTTTTTAATTCTAGTAAGATAGAGAAAGTTATATTCAGTTTATACTCTTCTTACATTTTTAAATAAATTTCTTATACTTTTCTTAGATTTACAATATAATTTTCTTCAGTTAAATATTATGTTTTGTATATTTGACTTGGCTTATGATAAATTTTAGATACTTGTCCAAGTCTGTGGTCTGTTTCAAACTAAGAATTTTAAATATTTTCAAATATGTACCCAGCAATGTAGAGCAATTTCTTCCCCACTTGCTTGCATTTTAATCCTCCTTGAAATAAATATTTTAATATACTTATATAATCTATTTTGTGTAAGTCTTTAGGGTGGTGAGTTAGGGTAGTTGATATGCTATAGTAGAGGATGAATATGCTCCAAATATGTGATGTAAAACACTTAAAGGTTAAATAAAAACTACAGAATAAAAATTAGAGATACTCATTGAAAAACATTGAATTTATATATTGTTAGCTTGTCTTACTTAGGGTTTCATTTCTGTGAAGAGACTCCATGACCAAGGCAACTCTTATGAAGGACATTTAATTGGGACTGGCTTGCAGGTTCAGAGTGTTAGTCCATTGTAATTAAGGTGGGAACATGTTAGTTATAGGCAGTTATATGTTGTCTTGTTTTTTGAAATTTGAAGATTTCTAATAGATATTCATATATGTTAATGACATTAGATTATTTGTCCATGTTTTTTCATAAATAATGTTAATGATACATCTATCAGCATTTAGTTTTCTGTGACAAGAATTGTATAAATATAATTCACTATATTAAAGAAATTTAGATTCTCAATAAAATGTATAATGTTATTTTAAATCTGAGATGTTGAAATGAATAGTAATAATCAGTTTGGATCGATGAAAGTTGGCACCAAACTGTGAATCTTTTAAAACTGTGTTTAAAGGTGGCAAGATTACTTTAATTAAACTATTGAGTTTTGTATATTAATAACAATTCATATGGATATACACTATATATGATTATAAACACATACACGCAGACACACACACACACACACACACACAGGATCCCACATCTTCACAACTGAGCTCTCTATACTTTTCTGGGCTATTTTCTGTATGTTTTGCTCCTATACATCAAATCATTAAAATTCTTTCAGCCTATTTTTGTGGACTATCTTATCTAATTTACAGAAAATTAGATGGAAAAAATGAAAAATATGTATGAAAAAGGGAAGTTTTACTAATTATAGTAAATTAATTTTCACAATTTATGTGTGTACAGCTGTACAGTTTAAATGTAAGTGTACATTCAAAATTCTTTAGCAGAACTAACCCATTCTTCACATTTAGCTTTACTTTTAGCACTATAAGTTAGCAGACTAAAATGTCACGTATGGTCCTAAAATCGAGAGGATTGAATTTATTCATTTTCATCTCTCAATAATTGCTGTGTCCTAGAATTTTTCATTCTCTGCATGTTGTTATAAATGTGGTCACTCCATTTGAAAGCAGATGAACTATATCCTCCTTTTTGACACCACACAAATCACAGAAATGATAGTAGGGAGGTACAAATGCAAACAAATCCCATTCTGTTATTTTTTCTTCTCTTTGCATAGCATTTTGGTGTTAAAAGGATATGCAGATGAACTTACAACTACTTTTTTTTTCTGACAGGCATTAGAAAAAGATAAAAATATATACAATTTTAAAGAGCAAACAAATGCTTCCAATATAGTTCATGAATTTCAGGCCAAGTGTTTCTGTAATGTCAAACAAACTTGAAAGACATAAATAACATATGAACAATACACACTCCTGTAATTTAACACCTGCTGTCTATGAATAGGCTGTGGCATTTTCATGCTCAAGTGTGTACGAATGCAATATGTTGCATTTTCCCTCCTACCATGGAATATCTTGAGCAATGTTGAGAGCATTTTGAACTTGACTATATCACGCTTGTTCCGAGGCTCCATATGCACTCCACCCCCATCCCCAATCAGATTCATGTTACCTTATATGCATCCTAAATTTTAAATGTCACTGCACTGTTTAAGCATGACTCCTGCAATAAGAGAAGAAGAACTTTTACTTAATAAAAATGTAATGAAGAAGCAGATAGTTGGAAAATATTTATAACAAGATAAAACTTTTGGTGCAATATGCTTATAAGTTGTTGTTACTAAATAGAAAATGTTGTGGGCAAGATTTTACACTGCACAGAAGGTATATAGTTTACTAGTACAGAAGGTATTGTTCTTTGACTATCTGAGACCTATTTTGAAATACATTATATTTTATAAAGTGTAGACCATTTTCCCTCCTCTTTCATATTTTCTTTAGGTTTGAGTGTCTTTGATACAAAAGGATGTGCTTAAAGTACCAGATTTCAAAGATTCTGGAAAGATAAAATGACATTTTCAGAACATTATGAAATCTTTTAAGTTTTATTATACTCTCTGGTCCTTAGAAATAGAAAATCACAAAGCTTTGTTTTTATGTTTAAAGTGAGAATAATAAAAGAAACATGTATGGCTTATGAAGGATATTTACTGAGCATTTAATAAATCATATTTCTGTACTAAGAATGGATGAGCTCAGGAGGTGCTTAGTAATTTCTCATAACAAAGAAAACACACCATTCGTCCTCATAACAACCCAAGACAGTACCAATACCTTCATAGAGAAATCAAAGGTACACCAGGCAAGTGAAAAATCTGGCCAAAGTCACAGCAGGAAAGAAGTAATTGTGAATGTCCAGAAGTAGTGTGGCTTTGTATTCTTCCCTATTTTGTTGCATTACCTCTCAAGTAGACACTCACTGCGATACATAAGACCATTTTGTTCCCTCTTCCTCCTAATTCTTATTTTAAGCACATTTGGAAAACACTCTAGATGTACTAATAGATCAACTCAATATGTGTCCTCATTTTGCAATGGCATTTTCTGAAAATAAATAAAATTTGCTTTTAATCACAATTATTATACTAATAGTATATAGATTAATCTTTATATGTAAGGATTTGGTGATGGTACTAACTAAGGAGAGTAAATTAAAGTTCTTTGGAGCTGAAGTGGGGCAGATTATACAACACTAGTGATGTACCCCTCGATCAGTGGGTTGCTTCTTATTTGGTTTTGAGAGGCTTTCTTACTGTCTGTTCAATTATTATTTTATTAACTTTTGAGAAGATTCTTTCAAGTACAAAATCCAAGGCTAACATGCAAGATCATTGGGCACAATGACTTTCTGAGCAGCCTGTTAGGTCATGAGGCCTTTATCATAGCAATCCAGGGAGCACAAAAATATTTTCATTTATGAGGTTACCTTGAATTCTTGCCCCAATTTCTTGATAAAGTTGTTGAAACTCATCCTCACAACCTGTAAAAATATACTTTCTAAAAAAGCGTCTCATGGCAATGCTTACTGATTAGAAACACAAGCCACTCTAATAGATGGAGGAAATCCCTAACCTTTAAGTATGTACCATCTGCATTGCTGTATCTGGCATTTGTCTTTATTGTAAATTAGTTCTTTGGGTGAATTTTTCCATCTATTCACGTGATTTAAAGCAAGTTTGTTTCCCCTACTTTTATCTTCTCTTTCTCTTCTGAAAGAAATCCTGCTGAAATTGAAGGTACTTTTCTCTAACCTCAAAGCCTAAGACTTTATATTATTCTGTGTTGGTTTGATCCTTCTTATGCCTTTCTCGATGACTAGTGAGTTTCACACGCACAAACAAAACATTTTCCTTTTCACCCTTCAAGTTTCTGTGGCTCCCCACAAAGCTCTTTGATGAATTCATGAATGGTCTTATCAAGCCATTGTCACTTCACATGATTAATATAATATAGTAATTCAAACTTTATGGTTCCTTAATGATTTACTCTATAGGTAATATACCATCTATCCTATGGTGTTGGATACATCAAATATTTTTAAATGTATTTGTCTATTGAACTACTAGTTATAACTTAGAAAAAATATTCAGATAAATACAGATATATAGGAAATAAGAGTTATTAAAATAGAGATAAATGATAAAAAGGAAGGACCACAAACCTAGTTGTAACAAATATATCAATGGCAGACTTTTCAAGGCTGAAACACAAGGGAAGGGAGCCAAGAGAGCTGTCTAACCTCACACCAACGATATTTTCTAATAACTGTAAAATGTAACACCATTTTCTTTTCTTCTTTACTTAAGTTTTAAATTAATCTTTGACATTTTCCCTCTCCACCCAGAGAGATGTTGGCATCCAAAACTCAACAGTTATTTTGTTTCAATTTTACAAAGATAACATTGAAAGTGCAATTTGCTTGCAATGCCTTGCACATCAAGCTTATTTTCTTCAATTCATCTCTATCTATTTAATTTTAATTAGTTAATGCTGAGAATAATGTACCTATTTCCTATAGAAAAGTAGTCACTTGTCTTCTGTTTATGCGAGTTTCGTTTCATACAGTCCACTTGTTTAGATTCCAGTGTTCTCAGACTATAATCTGTGTTATCTCCAACCACTAACATGTACACATTTAGGATACAATCCATCTTACTCATCTGATGCACTCCATCTATATGTGAGGCCCTTAAACTTTCTCTTGCTGCACTCTCCAAATAGCCCAAATGTGCTGGACTTTTTATGTCAATTCCATACAAGTTGAGTCATTTGGATAGACAGAATATCAATTGAGTATATATCAGCCTCAAGCTTAGTATGGAGGGGAGCCTGTGGTGTGGCCACATGATTAGTGAGTACTGTGAGAGGGGCCAGATCACTTTGGGGGGTTGATATTTCTGGGAGATATATATATATATATATATATATATATATATATATATATATATATATATGATATATTTGATATATGATATCATATATATGATATTTGATATATGATATACTTGATATATGATATCATATATATGATATATGTAAACAGAGATATGTTTCATCTTTAGTAGATTTAGTATATATATATATATAGCAGGTGGATAGTGTCATGGGGAGCAAGATGGTAACAGTACAACATCTTTAGCTCCTACCTCAAATTTCTGCTTTGACTTCCCATGATGATAGAAAGTAATGTGGGATTGGTGTCTAAAATAAACCCTTTCCTTTTCAAATCATTTTTATTCATGGTACTTTAGTCCAGTAATAGACACAAAACTCAACTTAGACACCAAACCTAAGTGCATTGACCATTTGGCTTCTTATAGTGCACAGAAAACCTGATAGTGCACTCTGTTAGTGCTTTTTTGAGTGCTCTTCGTCTCTTTTATTCAACTAACATACCTCATATACTGTCTGTGAAACTTTAATGCTGTCACAGTATTAGGTTATGACCCTTCATTAGTAATTTCTATCTAAATACATTAGAACTCATGTAAGATATCAATATGAATATATGTTAGTTCAATGAAAATGACTCAGAGTTGAATAGATCCTTATTACTAAAAACATTCTTAAAATAAAATAACTTAGAAGGTAAGGATTACATAACAAATATTGTATTGATGCGGCAAAGTTAGCTTGAAGATTTTGGCTACTGTTCAGGACATACATAGAAGACTATAAATATATGGAAATACCTAAACATAATAAAAGCAATAAACAGCAGACAAGTAGCCAACATCAAACTAAATGGAGAGAAACTTGAAGCAATCCCACTAAAATCAGGGATTAGGCAAGGCTGCACACTTCTTCTCTACCTATTCAATATAGTACTTGCAGTCCAAACCAGAGCAACTAGACAAGAAAAGGAGATCAAGGGGAGACAAATTGGTAAAGACAAAGTCAAAATATCACTATTTGCAGATGATAGGATAGTATATATAAGTGACCCTAAACCTGGTAAACAACTTCAGTACAGTAGCTGGATATAAAGTTAACTCAAACAAATCAGTGGCCTTTCTCTACACAAAGGATAAACAAGCTGAGAAGTAAATTAGAGAAACAATACACTTTACAATAGTCACAAATAATATAAAATACTTTGGTATGATTCTAACTAATGAAGTGAAAGATCATTATGATAAAAACTTCAAGTCTCTGAAGAAAGAAATAGAGGAAGGTGTCAGAAGATGGAAAAATCTCAGATGCTCATAGATTGGCAGGATTAATATAGTCAAAATCGCTATCCTGGCAGAAGCAATCTACAGATTCAATGCAATCCCCATCAAAATTCCACCTCAATTCTTCACTGAGTTAAAAAGGGCAATTTGCAAGTTCAGGTGGAATAACAACAACAACAAAAAAAACCTAGGAGAGCAAAAACTATTCTCAACAATAAAAGAACCTATGGTGGAATCACTATGCCTGAATTCAAGCTGTACTACAGAACAATTGTGATAAATACTGCATGGTACTGGTCCAGTGAGAGACAGGTAGATCAATGGAATAGAATTGAAAACCCAGAAATGAACCCACACACGTATGGTCACTTGATCCTTGACAAAGGAGCTAAAACCATCCAGTGGAATAAATACTGCATTTTCAACAAATGGTGCTGGCTCAACTGGTTGTTATCATGTAGAAGAATTCAAATTGATCCATTATTATCTCCTTGTACAAAGCTCAAGTCTAAGTGGATCAAGAAACTCCACATAAGGAAGAGAAAATATGAAAAGAAATGAGAACCTAGCTAGTGCAGCTTTATAAAAATTAAGTCAAGTTCATTTTCAGCAGGATAATCATACAGCATACAAAACTAAATATTGTTTTGTGGATCTTGCTTGTTTAATAAACCTTATCCTAATATAGCAGAAAAGTATAAGCAACAAAATGTGAAGAGTCATATAATTGCCCGTTTTTATCATTACAAATATAAACATGCCTTTATCTCAGGTTTACCTAGAACCAGGTAGTAGGGTAGAATTACTAATGTTCCTGCTTGCAATTGCTGTCTTTGTAACCAAAATGCAAACACTATGTAAATAATGATATGTTGCATCTTTAGTAGATAGTGTTCCAAGCAGAACCAAGTGGGATTTTATTGATATGAAGAGCATCTCTTCTCTTTTTGCCAAGCTATTCAGGGAGTCTTGTGAATGTGTGGGGGATAGTAGTGAGCAAGTCGGAGGGGTCAGGATCAGCACAAGAAGACCCAGAGTCGACAAACCTGGCATCTCACAGAATCTGTACCACCAACCAGGAGGCACGCAGGAGTTTGACCTAGACCCCCTATGCATTTTTAGCAAATGTGCAGCTTGGTCTTCATGTTGGTCCACTAACAAGTAGAATGAGGCTGTCTCTGACTGTGTTCCCCCTCATTGACTTCCCTTCCCGAATCTGGAATGCCTGGTTGGACCTAGGTGGGAGAGGATGTGCCTAGTCCTTCCAGGCCTATATGATACCCAAGGAGGCCTTCCCTCCTTCAAGGAGATGTGGAAAAATGAGGAGAGGGATTTGGAAGGGTGGAACTGGAAAGGTAGGATAGAGCGTGGCTGTGGTAGGAAGGTAAAGTGAGTATGAATGCATAAACAAGTAAATACATAAATATATAAGTAAATGAATAAGTAAATAAATACATAAATGGACAAAATCTTTAAAAAAACAAATTATATGTAATTGTATCCTTGATGAAAATTTAAGGAATTGAGACATAGGGACAAATACAGTTTGTGATTATGTCAGTACAGACACATGATACAATGCAAACAAATAGAGCTTCTAAGTCACCTGTGGCAGGGGTTTCTTAACTTTGAAGTGGGAAGTAGACTGACCAATTTAAACATATCCATACACTCTCATTTGATTTTGCATTATCTCCTAGGATGTGTGATCATCAAGAGAGTTCATTTAACTTTTTTAAAAGTGCTGGGAAGAGAGTCGGGTAGAGTTATTGAGGTACACATCTCCAGTCATCAGTGATGGTTAATTTCAAGTGCTGTTCTTCCTTCATTATAAAACTATATGCATTTTTTAAGTAGTGGCTGCAAAAGTATTTCTTCTGGAAATACTTTTTCTTCTGGAAATTGGTGGTTGATTCCTTTGATTCAGTAGATTTTGGACAGAAATTGAAAGGTTCGGCAAAAGAAGTCTTTTTCTCTCTTCTTTTCTTGGAAGCTGTGACCTCCTCCTGTCCTTGGGTTTCATAATCGCAGCATCTCTGACCTGTGGACACTACAGCATTTATCCAGAAGACATTGACATAGGTTCTATATTCTTTTATCTTTGGCTGGGAGTTAAGCTTCCCTGGTATGTAGACTTTTAGACCTGGACTCAAACACATTACTACCAACATTCCAGTGTTTCCAGTTAGCATATAATTTTCCATATGGTATGGGAATTCATAGTCTCAATTAGCTTATGTGCCAATTCTGCTAATAAATCCCTTCCTATCATTCATCTATCTATGTATATATGCATAAATCCATCCTTATATTTTCTACTTATGCATTTTCTTACTACTTCCTTTTGTTGTTGTTGTTAAGCCATAAAGTTTATTGCACAGTTGTTGATGAGGTAGCAAAAACATTTACATATTCAATAGAGAATCTCTTTTCACTACAGTCATTCAGGAACCAGTAGATGGACATGGGCACATGACAAAAGGTTTTGGTGTTAGGATTTTGTATGCTCGAGTCTCCCATAACTTAAACAATTACCAAATAGAGTAAAGAGCTGATTCGTGGTGATCTAAATGGTCTACGTCTCCAGGTTCACTTTGGATGATGGATTTGCTGCCTACTTCCTCACCCTCTGGTGTGTCTACAAACACCTGGGAAGGAAGAAGGAATAGTCAGTCTTCCCCTCCCACAAAGTCTACTTGAGTTCTCCCATCTACAGCAGCAATAGAAGACTGGGAAGGCTGTTCCGCAGGACTGCAACTGGAGCTTATGAAATAATTGCATAGCTAAGTCACAAAGAAAAATTCCCCAAGTCACATGCCTGCTTTGACCTCTCTTTCATAAAGCTCCAAGATTTCTGCCTAGTGCCGCTAGATGGCATGCAGTGAGCCTGGTGTCAACAGCCATCACATAAAGAGTCCATGTGTGGCATATGCTAAAATTACCAGGGTTTAGCAAGGACAGGAGCACACCTTCCAGACATCAGGAAAGGCTATCAGCATACTTTCCCTGCAGTATCAATGACCAAGGCAGGAAAGACCATGATTACTTTCAGAAACAGGGGAACTTTATTCTTAGTAGTTCTGTGTAGGTTGAAAGCTAAGACATTATCCGGCATTGGGGAATGGATACTCTAGCCTAATGCAGATTTCAAACTGATAGATTACATAATGATGTCTCACTGTGCCTTGTAAACATTGTTCAGCAAATATGACTTCAGAGACCCATGTCTGATCTCAGTTGTTCCTGTGTGTATTTGGTATTTGCTTAGAGACTGCTAAATATCAATTATTGGGTTAATTATTAAGTCATTTTCAGGAACTATATCATATTCTCTACTTATAAGGGAAGTCTGAGTCTAAGAAAAAAGTACTGCATTTTTATCTCTTTCCTTATGAGACACACACACACCAGGCTGCTGTATCAATTATGCTGCCCTAAGCTTCCCACACACTCATTAAATGTGAGAGAACTGTGACAAAATAATGAGAAAATTGTATTTTAGTTATTTCCTAACATTATCATATATGAATTACAGTATCAGTTTCACATACCTTGATGTGGTTTCCCCCTTTCACAATCCTTTCATAACAGTTTTTCTCTGGAACATTAGGTTTGTCAGTGAGTCTAAAACGAAATGTACTAAACTAAAGTAAGTAGAAATATTCTGGAGTCAAAATATACCAATTGATTTTTAAATTGGTTGCATCAAATTGCTTCAATAAGCAGCTGTGTCATTTTCAATGTGGTGAATTCTTTCCACTTTTCCCCTAAGCAAAAGGCTATGGGGTATAGCTGATGTGCTTCTCCCATGGTTTCTCTACCAGAGGTTTACATGGATGCTTTAATAGGCAGGGTCAGACATGAGGTGGTTAGGTTACTGTGTATAGTATCTATGGAAGAACTGTGTATAACTCTGGTGAGATCCCTGTCAGTTCTCCTGGAAGCAAGTTTTGTAAAGAATGAGCTTGGTGCCTGGATTCTTGAAGTTATTCTTTAACATGATCTCATTGGCACATAGTCCTGACTTGATCATACCTCTCAGGCCAAACAGCTGTGGGTGATTAATTTTAAAATATTAGCTGTCAAAATTGCACATTTAAGTAACATGCTTTCTCTTATAAAGTATTGAGATTGATGGCTCAATCATATGTGTTCTCTAGTTTGTGAAAACTGTGGCATGTAAATTCTTAACATTCTGTTGAAACTACCAAATCTGATTCTCTTCTGTTTGTTACCAGGTACTTCCTATACTGATTTTGATTACATTTTATTTTTAAGAGTTACTCATTTATGTAAATGAGTACACTGTAACTGTCTTCAGACATACCAGAAGAGGGCATCACTTGTTATTACAGATGGTTGTGAGCTACCATGTAGTTGTGGGGAATTGAACTCAGGACTTCTGAAAGAACAGCCAGGGCTCTTAAATGCTGAGCTATCTCTCCAGTTCCACGGTTTTGATTGCGTTTTCCCTTTCATTTCTAGAACAATTTGCTACACTTGTTCACATTTATTGGTAACTAATATTACCTCAGGCTTTTTGGTAATAAAGTATTTCTTACAAAGAATTAATGATTATACCTTCACCACAATCATAGACTTTAGATTGTCAGGATTCTACAGTGTTCACTATGAATTCCTGTGAAGCAGCAAGAGCTGGAGACTAATGCTAAACACACACATATCTTGATCAAATCAATCAATGTCATGATCTGTGTTGCTTTTTTTTTTAAAATAGAGTTTATCAAGGGCATGGAAAGGGGAGATAAGAGGGTAAGAGAGAAAGAGAAAATCTGAAAGGGGGGAGAGGAAGAGAGAGAGTGAGAGAAGAGAAGAGTAGCAGAGAAGTAGAGGCTGGTCATGAACATGTATAGAGAGAGGGGGAAGGGAATGTGGAGAGAGGGGGGAAGGGAAGAGCATGAGAGCAAGAGCCTATTGTTGCTGTTGCTTCTCCTACAAGTTCTGTTAAAGTAGAAGAAAATGTAAATGTCATGTTTCATTTTATGAATAAATAAATACAAGTTTAAAAAATTAATATAGAATAAAGATATAATTAATACCATTTACCCTAAACTCAGTTAGCATTACTGTTATAAGAATGTATTTGTTAAAGAGAAGTTTTCTTAAGTTCCTAATACAAAAATATTAAGATCCCAATTTCTAACATGGTAAAGCAATGACTTGGTCCCTAAAAGATTCACTTGGGTGTAATAGATAGAGCATGAATTTTAAAAATAGGTAGTTTGTATCTTGAGTGCTTTATTTGGTAGTACCATGAATCCAGACAAAATTTTTAGTCACCATAAAACCTATTAGTATCATCTGTAAAATGGAAGATTATAATAACATTTTCAGAATGGCTGATAAAGTCTCAAAATATAAATAATGATCTAATAAATAATAGATGCATGGTTAGCTATTTCTATTATATTAGATTTCCTAATGAGAGATTTGAGTAGAAGTTTCTATTTTTAATCTTTGTATCTGTAGCCCTCAGCACAGTAAAAGCAGTACAAACTATAAAACTGTTGCTGGATTCTAATTGTTGCCATGGTTACTATTGAAACAACCTGATATATATGGCATTTTAAAATGACATTGTTAACATAGTTATATGATGTGTATTTTCTGAAAGAGACGTTTGTCTCTAAAGAACATTGAAAAATCTTAAGAAATAAATGTGGTTAAAGTCTTCCATGCATATTTGTGGAACATAATATGTTAGTTATGTTACCTTGAAATGATATATTTGAGGTAGAGAGCCACAACTTTCTTGAACAACAGGACTTATTTGCAAGTGTTTTCTGGCTTAAGTGTCATAGGGGAAAAGAAAAATGAAAAAATAAAGAAGGAAATAAATACTTCTATGGTTTCATGTAGAGACAAGAAAAACAAATTTCAACACCACCCACAGTTTTGTTTGCTGTAATAACTTTATTTATACTCAATTGTGCCAGTCAAGTTCTTGGTGTATATGCTACAAATTAAAAGGAGACAATAATAAGCTACAATAACTTACCATCAGAAAAATCTCTGAGAGGGATTGAAAAAAAATCATGGTGAATTCCTAGTCAAAGGAGTTCTTCTCATTCATATCTAACAACCTAACCATCTGCTTTCTCTGAGAATAATAGGTAATATTCTGTACTTCATGTGCCTGGTGTGAAGGTTTGTGTGGTAATTGCCTTAGCCCTCTTTGTCCTAGTTAGGAAACAGATCTTAACAGACCCACATGCATAGGTTCCTACTGAGCCTCAAATAAGATATTCAGGCAGTTATGAGAAACCATTCTAAGTCCTTAACACTCAACATGTTACTGACTGCTGCTATTATCATGTCCTTGTATTGCTTAGCTTGAGTTCTCAAGGATGCTATTCCTTTAAAGGCACAAGTGTTTTCCACAACCTGACATATTAAGAAAGCAGGCAGCCAATTACTACATTGCTCTGAAACAAGATCAATTGTTTAAAGATTCTGTACACAGTGATAGCTCATAAACTGAATTTTAGGAGGAATGTGGACAATTCTGAAATATCTTGGATCAGGAGAGAGAGTTGAACAACAAAGGTGGAACAGAAGTTTCTAAAGCACAAGCCAGGAGAAACTGAAGAATTTGAAACTATGAAGACCTTTGAGATAAAAGAGGTTATATTTTAGCTAGTATGTGATTTGGGTATGAAATAAAAAAAAAAGTATGCCATTTTCTAATTGTAATTACTAATGAAAAGTATTACTTTCAATTATGGATAAATATAAATATCAGAATAGATTCAAGGAAAGATAGAAAGGGAAAATTCGGGGATATGTGATCAAAAAGTAACCTGACTGAAGTCTCGTGCTAGTTAATAGTCAGGAATTTCAGCACATTTGCCAGTATTTGGTGAGATGACTGTCTACAGAATATCTATCTATCTATCTATCTATCTATCTATCTATCTATCTATCTATCTATCTATATCTCATCTCTATCATCTCTATCTCTATCTCTATCTCTATCTCTTCTCTATCTCTATCTATCTCCCCATATACCTATACCTACGTGTGTGTGTATATATATATATAGAGAGAGAGAGGCTTTCAAACAGCAGTATTAAAGTAATAATTAGCCCTTGGAAAATTCTCAAACAGGACCTCAGGGATAAAGAACAGGGTCTCAAGAAAAACCAGTAATGGAGAGATAAAACCAATGTGTCCAGTCTTGGAGAAAGTGGAAGAAGATGGTAGCTTGGAATGGGAGCACTGGAACAAAATGGAGCTTGTGCTATCAGCAGTTGTAGAGATCATTGGCTTAGGCAAGATCTGGAGGTTTTCCTATCTCTGCTACAAGAACGAGGGAGGGGAGGTGAGAGCCACTGTGCCACCTCAGTTTCCCCAGGAAGGAGAATTCTTCTGTCTACTGCACTTACTGTCCTCTGGGAAGTCCTATACATAGAATGCTGGAGTTGAACGACCCTGACAGGACATTGAGGACACTTTGTAGGAGACTGAGACTTCGATAACTCATCTGGGGGCCTTAGGGATTCCTCCCTTATAAGCACGAGTACAGGCTCAGATCCAAACAGATCAGGTCATGGATTCTGCCTCTGCTCTTAACTCTGTGTGATCTTGGTAAATTTCCCAATGATCCCAGAGTCTCAATGGCTGCTCCTGTAAATCAAGATAGCAATACCTGTTTTTTCTGAAGATTGGCAATACTACCCATAAAGTGCTTAATAGATAAGAGCTTCAGTGAATCTGCTGCTGATACTGGGAAAAAATATAATGAATCACATTAACCCATGAGACTATATGATCTTCAATATAGGATTACTCCTTTCCCAGATATTTGCTATGAATTTTACAAATAGCAATCAACATCTGTTTACATTATCTTTATCTTAACTTTTTCTGAAACTTCTGTACATTTGGGTCTTAACAGTCATGATCATCTTCATGTACATAAGAACCATCCTTGCATCTCTTTCACCAAAACAGAAGATATATTTGTCAAATCTTTGATAGTCATTTTAGAAGCCAGCAAAATCACATGGCTCAACCAATATTTTTAAAAACCTCACATCCAATCATTTCTCTGTTTGCTCGACCCCATCAGAAAGGAGTTTTAGCCCCAAGCTAAAAAAATCTAAGTTTAATATCTTATATAACAATAGTAGTAGTAGTAGTAGTGGTAGTAGTAGTAGTAGTAGTAGTAATAGTAATAAAGACAATTCTGGTTCATGCTGCTTTTTCTTACAATTCTTTTTTGTGACAGAGGCAAGAATTCTACTTTACTAAAGAAGAGGCCTCTAAATATAAGTCCTTATCTGCTTCTCAGGCTCATGTCTTACTGTTCCTGACACAACAGAATCTACAATTGTCAACCATAGATATTTTCATATACATCGCAGTTTTTGAAGACTGTTTATATTATTCCTGTTTAATATCTTTGGTTTTTTCCCATGCTGGGGATTGAACACGGAATATAACACATGTTCAACCTCTTATCAGGGAGTTGCAGCTTTTGTATGTCTACCATAAAACATTAGTTAAACAGAAACATGTACTACTTTGACAAAATATCTATATTTCATGCATTAGTACTTGCACCACTTGCTTCCTTGGTAACCACAAAATTTATTTTAGATATTTGAAGATATTATTTTGACAAACATTTAAAAAACTCTTGCTCTCAATATATGGAAAATTGAGTCACACAAAATAGTCAGGAATGTTTGATTTGTAGATCACAGAAACACATTCTGTGGAGGCTAAGCAAGCCATTGAAATTCTACACCAACGCAGTATCGGCATATTTCTGAAAACAAGAAAACTGTATGTACTGATTTTATCTGCTCTTTTACAACTTGAATAAATTAAGTTTGTAGGAATATATGGAACATTTTATCTGGTATGCATGATACTAAAATACTTCTCTATCATATGCTCAGGCCTGACCCTTGCCTGTTTCATAAATATTATCCAATCTGGTAGGATAACAGCATCACTTGACATTATTATATTCTAATTTCTATTTAAAAAATTCTATGTGACTGACATTACCTAAATTTCAATGCTCATTTTTCTCATTTGAGTCGTGAAGAAATTGAACATTGTGGCTCATTTAGAATTTGAATTCTATTCCAAGTACCCATGATTCTTTGATTAACTTTTATTTTTGCTCCAACTATAATCACATGCCCTATTAAAAGATTTTGATGTGTATTTTATTCTTTCGATTTACTTCACAATCAATAGGTGAAGTCCACCTATTGTTCACTAATAGTTGAAACTGATTTGATATTTATGAATACATTATGTTTCTGAAATCAGCTAGATATTTGTAAAGGTTATTCCAAATATAAATTTTAAATAAAGGTTTGTCCCATGGTGAACACATGGCATGTGTCTACAGACTTTTATTCTTTTATTTAGTACAAATGAGTAGAGTAATTATTTTGGTCAATTAGAACTTTCATATATTGCACAGAAAATAATTTCTAAATTTATCTTAACTATGTAGCAAATGCTTTTCCTCTGGTAGATATTTCAAAGGGTAACTTAAGGACATCGTTAAGGATATTGTTAATCCTCATCCCAAATCCGTTTCTGGTTCAGTAATGGTAAATGCACATTTTAATCTTGAAATATTAGGAAATTAGGAATACCATTTTGTACTGTGACCACAGCATTTTTCAAGAAGACATATAAGGACTAGGAAGGTTTTATGTGTGCAAATAAGGTTTTTTAATGAAAAACCTCACACTTCTTGATAACTTACTGAATTTTACACAATGACGTTGGAATTTTCATATGTTCATAAAATGTATTGTTTTCCTTTAATCATCTTGAAGGAAGCAAAATTATTCCAAAGACGGCACTTGTCTTCCTCCCCTTGGCTTTAAGACTACTGAAAATAATGGGCTTCAAAAATTAAAGTTTACTCAGCAATCTCATGATGAAGGAAGAAAAAAAATGTATGCCTTGTGCCAGCAAGAGGAAACTTTTCAGAAAGAAATTTCACTTACTTATGTCAACTTGTTGGAATACTTTGTAAGAAAGGTTAAAGTTGAGACAGTGATGGGTCAGTGATGGGCTAGATCAGAGCTTTGATTAGAAATGCTTATCTGTGCATATCTCTTGCCTTATTTTTATATTCACCTCAATTTCAGGACCTGGAAGAAGAAGACAGTCTTTATGTGTATGTATATATGTATCATTAAACATACACATGCATATGTGAATGGGTATAGGGACTATAGCCAATAATTGTACTGGACAATCAGAAATTTGGAAAATATCTGATTGGCAAAATATGTAAGAAAGACATTTGAGGGAAGAGACCACTCCAAATGAGTGAAGGATATGAAGAAGGCTGTGTCCATGTAAATATTCACTAAAAAGTGAAACCAACAGCATGGGGGGAAAAGTCGACAATCAAACAAATATAATGATTCATTCTATGAAAAGTAGTCAGCAGCTTTGTCCAGCATCCCTGACACTGTCCAATGACCATGAACAAAGCTGCCAAGGTGTCAGAGATGTCATTTCTGCATGACTTCAACAACATAGTTTCTACTCAGAAAGACTGATATTGGTATGACTGATATTGATTACCACACTTGCCAGCAGCAGTCAATATCATTGAACCTATAACATTGTACTATTCTCCAGGGTAACCAGCCATTGACCTATTGTCAGGTTGACTACATTGAATGACTACTACTGCATAAAGGTCACTGCTTAGTCCATAATGGAATCAGTACTTAATTCTAGGTATTGACTTATCTTCCATACATATAAAAGCTAGAACGACCATCATGGACTTATATTATCCATGGTCATTGTGGATTGCTTCTGTCTGTGAAATTTACTTCTCAGCCCCCAAAGTACATCAGTGTCTCTGTTCTAATGGAATTCCCTAGTCAGACTCTTTACCACCATGCTGACGCACCTGAGTTAATAGAACTCCATCTGATCTACTCAACAAAGTTACAGCTTTGACTATGTCACAGTTGCTTTGAAATGTGGTTACATTGAATACATTCCCTTTCTTTTCTTTTCACTACAGTTTGTCTCTTTATTTGACCAGCTGAGGACTGGTGACTAAGCATAGAGATAAATGGGAAATCAAGTTTCCTTTTCTGGGATCTCAGTCTCTTTAATAAAGGAAAAAATGACTCAAATGGAAGCTCAGAGGCAATTTTATTAGCTTTTAAAATAAAAATCCTCTAGGCAGGAAAGCTGGAAACTTCAGAAGTTCTCAGTAGGAGAGAGGAGGAAAGAAGGAAAACAAACATTCCAGCTGAGGCTGTGTAGGAGTCAGATAGGCAGACGAGGTCAGAGTTGGAGTCTTTAGAGAAAATGCAAGGCAGCACAAAATGTTGTCAAAATACAAGGTGTTCAAGAAATATTCACAAAGAAATAGAAAGATGATTTGTATGATTCTGAAAAGCAGGCTGACAAATGAAGGCATGTGCCTGCAGTCTGTAATATACTGTAGTAGTGACTGAGGATTCTGGGGGGAAAAAAAGGAATCTTAGTAATGAGTAGCTTGAACTGAGCCAGCTTTCCTAGGGCTGGTCTCTTTGGTAGGTAATTAATCCTGTCTAACTGGACTGATAAGTCTCCACCCAGGCAAGGGGTTGTATTCTCTTCACAGTAATGGAGCTTTATGGTTCCTATAAGTCTAGATTGTTAGTCTAGGTTCTGAACTTAATAGCCCCGTAACATTCCTATAGAACCTGTGCTTAGTGTATTTATCTTGTGAAAAAAATGAGAATAAAAATCTCAGTAAAGTTAACAGGATTGTATGTTATACATTTTGGTCATTCTTTCTCCTGCCCCACCCTACCTGTAAAAACAGAAAATCCACTCTGTTCTTTAGCCAATTCCCAATAGCTCTTATGTAATGAATTAAGTTGGTTGCGGGGAAAGGAAATGGGTAAAGGGACAGATTGGGGCCATCTTTAGGTAGTGAAAGGATTATTAACATGTCAAGAAGAATTTCCATTCCTATGGCCCTTATGTCTTGAGTAATGCCAGCAACGCAGACACTATTGCATACACCAGCAAGATATTGCTGAAAGGGCCCTTATATAGCTGTCTCCTGTGAGGCTAAGCCAGTGCCTGGCAAACACAGAAGTGGATGCTCACAGTCAGCTATTAGAAGGAACACAGGGTTCAAGGGAGGAGCAAGAGAAAGTACCGAAAGAGCTGAAGGGGTCTCCAACCCTATAGGTTGAAAAACAATATAAACTAAGCAGTACCCCCCCACACACACAGAGCTTGTGTCTCTAGCTGCATATCTAGCAGAAGCTGGCCTGGTGGGCCATCCTTGGGAAGAAAGGACCCTTGGTCATGCAAACTTTATATGCCCCAGTACAGGGGAATGCCAGGGCCAAGATGTGTGAGTGGGTAGGTAGGGGAGCAGGGCGGGGGATGGGGGAGGGTATAGGGAACTTTAGGAATAACATTTGAAATGTAAATGAAGAAAATATCTAATAAAAAATTAAAAAGCATCTCATAAGCTTAGTATTGAAATAAAAACATAAGAACAGACAATTTTTATCCAAAATCAGGCAGTTGTTTAAAATTATTCCCTAACCCACAAATTGCTTTCACCTAATTAATTAGTTGATGTTGGCTAAGCAATCTGAGGATGAAAGGAACTCTATAAGTGTTAGAAATGGGCTCAGTGCTTCTTTTGTCTTTATTGTAATTTTTAAAAAGTTTTTCATTGAAACTCAGTTATGTCACTTCACCTTCCTCTTCTTCCCTATGCCCAACATTTCCTATGTCCATTTTCCCTAGGTCCAGTTAACTGTTTTTTGGATCTACCCCATAAACCTCCTACCCTCAAATTGATCTTTATCTCTCTTTCTCTCTCTCTCTACCTCTCTCTCTTACACACACACACACACACACACACACACACACACACACACAGAGAGAGAGAGAGAGAGAGAGAGAGAGAGAGAGAGAGTCAGAGATGGAGAGATGCAAGCAAAAATATGTGAATAGAAATAGAACCTGTTAAGTCCGTTTTTATTGGTTGCTTGTATATATAAATATAGTTCCAAGGATGATCATTAATTCTTTTCTCAAAGACCCAGAACTCAGGAGCTGACTGCAGTGTTCCTAGATGAGGACACCTGAGCAGAATCTCCTTGAAATGTCTTCAGGGCAGAAACTTCTAGACTGTTGAATGCTAATATCTGATCTTGTGGAGGGTTTGTGAATCAAACTTCATCTTCCTTAAATATAAAATATTACTAAACCTAAAAATCCTTGTGAAAATAGGAAGGGGTGCTCTGTTCATGGTGACTAATGGACAAAATCACTAGAATTATGCTCATTTTCTTATATTTGAAGAGCTATGGAGATTGCCTCAGGATTGTTTGTGAGGAATCTCCAGTCATTAACAGCACCATTCAGTCAACAGTACAGTGGCTGCTCTTCAAGTGTCACTATAGCCTTCTCTGTGACAGACATAACTAGTCAAATACTTATGTATGTGTGCATTTGGATGTAAAACAAGATCACATTCATCATTGCGCCTCTTAGGCATCCTTTTCAAAACAAAATGGTCACTCCAAATTCAGAATTTGGCTCCTTCCCCATTAAACAATGCAAGTGACTGAACATATTTATATTGCAGATATGATTATAATTATGAACTGATTTGTTAACATTTCTTAAATCCAGAGAAGTTATCTTAGAAGAGATAACATTTTGATCTGTTTCTTGAAGTATAATTAATCCTTGTTTTTACAAGTAGTCTATATTTTCACTCCAACACAGTATACTCTTGTCAATATAAAAGTTCTTAGCAGACAGTTAACAAAATATTTTAATTTAATTCCAATCACCCCAAAGAAACCTCAGTATTTTTGAAGTAACCAAACAATACGTCTTATCATTTTACAATGTAAAAAGCCAATAATTTAGTATGTATAATTATTGATTATTACTAACAAAATGAAACAGATAAAAAAGAAATGGTGATTACTTATATTTTTTGTAACCTTTGAAAGTTTGCTTGATAGCATTTTAAAAAGGAGATGGCATGTGTTGTCTAAAATGAATGAGCATTAGTCAAATAAAATGTGCCTCCAATGTGATAAACACATTGTAATTTTTTTTTCATGGCTTGGATTTGGGAAGGGAGTTACAGCATTTTTAAAGAATTTATTGAAGGAACCATGTAAATGCCTTAGTTGATGCTCTATAATTCAAATAATAGATCACTCAATAACAGCCAAATCCCTTAGGAATGATCCTTGGCATTTTGGGAAAAAATGTTGAAAGAAAGAGAAATAGAACTAAAACGCTCTAATATATTTAATTTAGATCTATCAAGAGGCAGCTCACATAACTCAGAATAAAGCTGAGAAAGTATGAAGTTATAAATAGTTTGGTGTTAGACAAAATTAGAGGATAGGCTGAGAAGATACGATGTTTAATTTATTTTATTTTTCCCCATTTAATAAAACACTTAAGAGGTAGAATATTTGCTAGCACACAGATGTCATTTTCTGTGCTTTGCAGCGTCATTTACCCTGATCTAAAGGAGAAAAGTGTGTGTGTGTGTGTGTGTGTGTGTGTGCGCGCGCGTGCATGCGTGAGTGTGTGTGTGTGTTTGTATGGCTTTTTAAGTGGCCATACTTACTCCTGGGTGTTAATATTGTTACATCTGGAAGGTAAATGACAGATTTTAATTTGGTTAATTATAACTGCTAGGTAGAACTGCCTTTAATATTGTACTTCCATGTCTTAACAGTAACTTAAATCTTTGAATGGATACTGAGTTACAAAACCAAGAATTTGTCTGGCACACAGTTCAGGGACTATCATGAAGAGAGCGTTAGTGGATTCTACTGACTACTCCTTGCAGTAGGCCAGTGAGATGTAATAAACAAAGAGAGCCTGGAAACAGACCTTATGAATTAATAGCAGAGATCTTCAGAAAATAATTAAGCCTTTTTAATCTTTTTGCCAACTTATAAAAGAAATAAAAGCACTCATTTCTATTGGCCCAAAAAACATTTATTAAGTGTAAGTAAATAAAGTAAATTTGTTACTACATTTAGCCAGACCATATTATATAAAATTATCTATCACATACATAAGGGTAGAAGATATATTTTAAAAAGTAACTGAGTTTTATTCTTATATACCACATTCACTAACTTAAAAAGACAATGTGCTTGAAGGGAGAGGAAAGGTTTTTATTTTAATATGAATATGTTCAAATCCTTTGGAGATAGCCAGTTATTTTAATTAGCCACTTGTGCACACAAGAAATGTGTACTGTATTTTAGAAAAAAAAAAAAAATATATATATATATATTTGGAGTAAATGGACTATAGTGAGAAATGGATGAAAACTGAATCCTTGGCCCTACATGGTACAGCTACATGTTAAGAATTTAACAGAGAGAGTAAAACATGAGAATTCTTATTAAAATTTGAAGCAGAGTTACCACCTGGAGAGGAAGTGTCCAAATATGTAAGCATATAGGGGACATTTTTCATTTCCCTCAGGTAGTAGAAAATTTATAATTGACAGTCCTTTTAAAATTCTGAAAATTGAAAGCAACTTTGTCTACATGCATGTTTCTGCCTTTAACCTCCAAAATTTACATTAAAAATTTTTTAAAGTTGAACTTGTAATTAATTACTCACTCTAATTCTTGAATAAATAATAGCATAGAGAACACAAGTACACCAGATCATAAACAATTAGAAAATACTGAGGATGAAGGGATACTCAAATAGTAGCTTTCTTTTT